>CAUYPK010103572.1:0-38683 GCA_963574355.1 Loris lydekkerianus
TCAGAAGCAGCATAACAAAATCCAAACTTGGCAAAGAGCCACAGTATACAAAATAATGATAAGAGGCAAAGAGCCGCATTCATTTTGGCCGGGAGCCGCATGCGGCTCGAGAGCCGCGTGTTCGCCACCCCTGGTATAGACTCTGTGTTTTTAATAGATCACCACCTTGGGTCCTAAGCAAGGTATTTCCACAGGATGCAGGGAAGCTAGCCCGACATTGGGAGCACACGTTCCTATGCCCCAAGACTGTGCCGGCTTCCTCTTTCTGCATTAACGCCTCTTCTTAGGCCTTTTCCGTCCCATCCATCCACCAGGCGAGGGCATGTGAGGCACCCTTGGCCACAGCATTCCATAAACTCCAAGCGTGTTTATTGGTGTTCCCATTCCAAGTCACCTTGACATCTTTTCCATTCAGTGACCTCCCCTGACTTCTGACAACCTGTTCAAACCCAAGACATGCCAACTATGCCTCTGTAGCAGGCACGGGCCCCTGCAATGAGCACACAGACTGCAAAGACATGGGCCCTGCCCTGCCCAGCAGAGCTCATGATGGGAAGATAGGGCATAGACGCAGATTCGGTCTCAACCACACAGACGTTAAGAGGATGGAAAGCAGAAGTTATTGGGAAAGAGAGAGGGCCTTGCTTAAACCAGGTCTTCTAAGAAGGGATTCTTTTTTTTTTTTTTTTTTCTTTGTGGCCACAGGGCTGGGTTTGAACCCGCCACCTCTGGCATATGGGACCGGGGCCCTACCCCTTTGAGCCACAGCTGCTGCCCAAGAAAGGATGCTTTCCTTCTCCTCTTACCTCCTTCTCTTTCTGTTAAGAAGGGAGGGAAGTAAGAGGAGAAGGAAAGCAATGAGAACAGGGGGACAATCCCTGCTCTGAATTCTAGTGTCTTGCTCATGTTGGAATGTGCACGGTGCATGCTGTTATTTACTAACCTCCATCTACGTCAGCTGTTTGGTTTTTAAAATCATCTGGGGTTATTTTTAATTTTTTGAAGAATAGGACACCTGCTCCCTTGAAAATGTCTGAACTTTTAAAATTCATAGCAAGGAAGGTAAGAAAAATCCTCCAAAAGTCTGCAAACTGAAATAACCAGCATTGGAGATGGGGAAACACGATCTAAACAATCGGGTTTGCGTATAGACAGACAGAAAGACAGACAGCTAGCCAGAGACACTCAGAGGACTTCAGAAGATCTGCCACCGTACTTGGGACATTTCAATTGGATTAAAGCATTTTTACTTTAACCAAAGAAAAAGATGTTGAAGTGAAATGTGAGGAATTGCTAGAATTCAGAAGATAATTTTTCCCCACCATAAGAAATGATCATTTCTGAACAATCATTCTTAAAATAAAATGAATATAAAAATATTTATATTCAGTTAACATGAAATGAATATGAAAATATTTATTTGATTGTATCACTATTATTATTATTCTCTTTTTATTTATTTCAAATTAATATAAGGGTACACATTTTTAGATTACGTCGTTCTCATTTCCAAGGTGAAGTTCCAGTTGTCAAAGAACCCCCCACCCAGGGTGTGTGGCATCCGCCTTCGCGCTGCGCCCCTTAGGTGAGATCCAGCCAAGTGCCCTCTCTCCTTCTGCCTCCCGTCTTCCTTCCCTCCCCCAGCCCTCCCTCCTGCTGCTGCCCCCTGTACTAGACTGCGCTGTGTCTTGTTGTTCACACACATATGTAATTGTTCGTATATTGGTTTCATATTAGGATTGAGTACATTGGATATTTATTTTTCCATTCTTGCAATACTTTACAAAGTAGAATGTGTTTTAACTCCATCCAGGTAAGCATAAAAGATGTAACGTCTCCATCTTTTCATGGCTGAATAGTATTCCACTGTGTACATATGCGGCAGTTTTCATGGATTAATGGGTAGTTAGGTTGCTTCCAAGGCTTGGCAATTCTGAATTGAGCTACAATAAAAATTCTTGTGCAAATGTCTTTGTGGTAAAATGATTTTTATTCTTCTGGGTAATTTCCTAGTTGTGAGAGTGCAGGATCACATGGAAGGTCAGCTTTGAGGATTCTCCATCCTTCTTTCCATAAAGGTTGCATTAGTTTGCAATCCCACCGGCAGTGTAGAAGTGTCCCCTTCTCTCCAATAAACACCCTGTAGCCATTATTATTGTAATTACAATTCAGCTTGAGACAATGTCTGATTTCTTGCTATGAAAAATTATAACATTAGGCATACCTTCAAATATAAGTTTGTAGTCCCCATACCTATGAGGTATCCATTAATCGTCTACTTAGAGCTAATTGTCCTTGTTCCAGACTTCTGTGTCACCTACACAGTTCTTACTGGCAGGCGTATTCTTGATCATCTCCTGCGCGTATTTATAAGTTATGCACAGGAACAGTTTCTCCATCTCTGCTCTTAGCTTAAAACATCTCTTTCCATGTCATGCTATTATTTTCATTTTCTTGATTTTGAGAATTTTTTATTTTTCAATCTTCATTTTGAAATAATTTCAGACGTACCAAAAAGTTAGAAAAATAGCACAGAGAATTTCCATATTCCCTGCACCAGGATTCCCCAAATGTTGCTAACTTGGGTAATCATAATACAAGCATCAAAATCAGGAAATTAATATCAAAGCAACATTATTAACTCACTTTTAGATCGACTCCAATCTTACCTGCATCTCACTAAGGTCCTTTATTCGGTCCAGAAGCCAACCCAGGATTGCACATTGCATTTGGTTATTGAGTACTCCTTTTTTTTTTTTTTTTTCTTTTTCCTTAACTTTTAATCAGCGCCTCCACGGAGGAAGCCTTCCCTTGTGGGGAGTTCCCTCCTGCCTTCCTCCAGACTGGCTTCTCCATCGGTTTTTCCCAGGTGGTGCAGCTACTATGATTGCCAACTTATTTGGGCAACACCCCTCTTTTTCTTGCTTATAAAACCCCAGTTCTATTTAGGTCTTGAGGAAAGTTTTTGTTTTTTTTTTTAAACTCAGACAAGATGCACCAGGCCAGGGGGCTGCAGTCCTGACCAAAGAGGCAATGCAAATTTGAACTGTCCAGGAAGATTTGGGGAAGAAAAGATGCTCTGTAGGTGGAGGAAGGGCACAGTCCTACACTGCCCGCTGCCCCTGTCACTGCACAGACAGGATGCCAGGCAGGAGCTCCTGCAGTCATGTGGTGACTATGTGGGGGAGGCTGAGTAAGCTGCAGATACGGGACACAGAGCACTGACGGCCAGGGTCCGGAAGCAAGACCAGCAGCTGGCTACCTCCCATTGCCTCACCTGAGGAAAAACACACCCTATTTGTCTAAACACAGCTAGCCAGGTTTTCTGGCGGCTGCCTCTGGACACGTCTGATGCTATGTCTGTTTCCCTGGGGCTTGAGCTGACCTTCCCAGCTGGCTTGCTGCTTCCCGTCTTGCTCCCGGGCGGGCGGGCAAGCGGTTCTGTTCAGAGCTCGCTGAGTCCTCTCACCTAACAACGGACACTGCTCTTGGCTTCTTTCTCTCTTGCATTTGAATGATGAACCCCTCCCCTCTGAAGGGGAGGACAGGATTACGGTCAGCCTCTATTTCTGCAGAGATTTTTTTTCTATTCAGCAGGAAGTCAGTGGAGCATTCTACAGATGGAAGCAATATGATCAGATTTACATTTTAAAAGGACTCCTCTCTCTGCTATGGGGTGGGGGCAAGTGGAGAAAGAGAATGTTCACTTAGCGGCTCCTGAAATGGAGACATGACAAAGAGGTGATGGACAGTCTGGCCAGTGGGGCATCTGTGGAAGGGATGGGAGCTGTTTGACCGGTCAGGCCAACAGGCCTTACTGGTGGACTGGACACAGCGCGTGGGAGAGGAAGAAACTGGGAGTGCGTTAGCCCGGCCCCTGGGCAGGGATGGCATGAAAATTCATGAAGCCGTAGACATTTTTTTGTGGCAACTATTTTGAGGAAATATAGTAAAAGAAAGAGAGAGAGAGAGAGAGAGAAAGAAAGAAAGAAAGAAAGAAAGAAAGAAAGAAAGAAAGAAAGGAAGGAAGGAAGGAAGGAAAAGACACAACTTGCATTTGGGTCAGAGCCCCGGAGGGAGTGGAGATGACATTTAGTACAAACACACACTGGGACAGAGAAATGGGGTGTGGGGCATTTGGAATAGAGAAGCTGTAGTTCTCGTAAGTGCCAAGGAGAAACAAACAGGGTGCGGAGAACTCAGTGTAGGGGATTTTCTTCCGTTTCTTGGATTAGGCTTTTCCCAACACCGGCTCTTCTGTCTTGTGGTTTTGCATGATGCGGCCGGCACTGTGGTTGTCCACACCCTGGACAAAGTCCCCACTCCCTTCTTCCTTGCTGACAGAGTCCCAACTTTGCAGGAGCCCTGGGAAGAGACTCCTGTCTGACCTAAGAATTGTTGGGAGATCCTGAGGACAAAACTGGAAGAATCACCAGCCTGACTCCTCCACTTGTGCTGGAGACGGTAATATGTGTGTTTTGTTGGTGCAATAGGAAGCCTCCAAGGCTTGTGAGGCTTCTGTCTCACACTACCTGCAGTCACAGACCAGGGACACTAAGAAAGCAGCTCATGTGGCAGAGCTCACAAGTGGGAAGGCTGGGTGCAAGCCGGACTCCTCTCTCCAGAATTGTTCTAGCACATGCCACAGGCTGTCTCCAAGACCCCAGCAGGGCCGTGGAGATACTTCGTTTACCTAAACCCGGGCCTCATTACCCCTCTGTGTAACTGCCATAGACATACCAGTCCAGGGGCAAAATCCCTCTGCTGTGTACTCATCATGCTTGTCCCCACGCTCGCGGGAATGGCAGTGGACAGCGGCGTCCTCCCTTCACTGGGAGGACTTCTCAGACACCCCCACCTCTTCTGCTCTCCCCTCCCAGCTACAAAGAGGAGACAGCAGGGATGCACTGTTGGAAGAAAGTGCTAGTTGCCAGCAGGAGGCTTTAGAGAAGAGGCCCACAAAAAGATTCAACTTTTTTAATGATTTAAAATTTGATGTGCAATGTCTATTTTATCAATATGAGGGCATCTACCCCTGGCTAAAAGCAAAAAACACTGAGTGTCTCAGAGAAGGCTATAAGTCATGGACCTTTTGAAGGTCTGAACCTGTAAGTCGTGGACCTTTTGAAGGTCTGAAGGCCTCTGAAAGTGCCTTTGTTTGCACCTGTCTTCTTGTTACACTAATGAGAAAGGTGTTGCCTTAATGATCCATATAATGCTCATTTTCATGGTAAAATTAAATTTTGAATAAACACTATGAAAAATCAAATATTAGAAATCCATTTTTTTAAAGCTTAAAATAGTGACTTGTCGCTGTGCCGGGTGAAGTTAAGTAAGATCATTTCAGATTATGTATACAGTGCGGAACTCTTTCAATCTAATTATGTCGAAATTGTGTTTTCATTAAGCCTTCTACCTAATGCAAAAATGCTATTAAAATTATTTTTCACTGACATTCTTCTATTAGCTGGCTTAGAAACCACACTTGCATTTGACCAGGTAGCTGTTTTTAGAATTAGGGATGCCTCCGTGGGGACAAACCCTGCCTCCCCTTCCACAATGGGGCTGCTATGAGGCTCACAGGAGACACCTCTGCTGGGGAAGCTCACAGGTCGCACCCCACGCACAGTGAGCATTACTACTGCTATTCTCAATCTCCACCTATCTCCACCTATCATGACACTGTCTGTGGCAAGAAATACACAGCTAAAGAAGGGCAGTTGTCAGGCCCAAATTTTGCTGTTATTTTTTGGTTATAGCCTGGCATTTGCCAGCCACTGACCAGTGTAGAGATGAGAGACTGGGAAGCCACTTCCAGGGTCCCATGTTGGGGGCTGAGTTTCTAAAGTGTGTCTTAGTCTAGCCATCATAATGTTCAGTGATTAGCAAAAGTCAACAACCTAAGATAACAAAGTTTAGGTTTACAGCCATGGAGAAGACCTCTGAGAAATAGCTGTGAGAAATGATCCTTAAGGCCAAGGTGGTAGGGCTGCTTCCTCCACTTACAGGATTCATAGGGCTTCTGAATCACTCACTGACTAATTCAATTATTTATTCCCATTTCCACATGCCAGGAGCCTTTCCAGGTCTGTGGGTAGCACAGAAAGCCAGGAAAAGCAAGACTCCTGGGCCTATGTGTCTTACCCTCTAGGGTGAAGCAACCCAGAAAGCAAATAATCAAACCCAAGAACTTCACATGAAGAAAACGAAACAGAAGACGCAACAGACAGGGAGTAGCAGCGCGGAAGTCAGTAGATCAGCGGAGACTGGGCGGCAGGAAGGCGGCGGGCGCTTGAGCTGGTAGGAACCAGAGCCCAGGAAGCGCTGAGATCACCAGCTGCCTGCTGTGTAAATCCCCCTCACTGCTCCCAACATAAAGAGGACAGGACAGAGCTAATCTCGCCACCCTGGTTGGCGTCTTTAGATGAAGCTCAGAAGAAAAGGAGGCATGGGAAAGAGCACAGGAAAAGTGGACAGTGATCTGGCAAGGCCCCAGGGAAGGCGTCGGTGAGCGGAGAGGAAACCATCTGTGCTTATTAGACTTCTTGGAGAGAGTTTCTTCTAGGCTACCCGAGTGTCAATCATACAAGTTTGTGACTGCAGCAGACTCTAAGGGAACCTCAATTAGTTCTAGTCAATTAGTCCTGGTATCCATGCCCTTGAGGATGGGGGAGACTTCAGACTTGCTCCTAACCAGAAGACAAACATGAGTGGTCCTGGCCATGATTACTTTGTCATCCAAATGTCTGTCGTGCTGAACCCTTTCCCTTGCTGGCTTGGACCACGCTGGGAAGCCCATGAGGCAAGGAAATGGAGATGGCCTCCATCCAACAGCCAGCTAGAAACTGAGGCCCTCAGTCCCACAGGAGGCCAGGAACCAAATCCTGTGGACAGCCGCAGAGCTTGGAAGTGTGTTCTTCCCAGGGTGAGCCTTGTAATGGCCTCCCAGCCCCGGCCAGTCCCTGGATTCAGCCTGTGGCAGATCGTGAAACCGGCCAGTGAACCTGTGCCCGGACTCCTGACCACAGAAATTGTGAGATAATAAATGTGTGTCTCAAGCCACTAAGTTTGTGGCAATCTGTTAAGCAGCAAGAGAAGGCCAGACAGTGACATTAATGAAGATTGACATGAAGATTGATGGGACTGCTGAGGTGGGTAGAGCTTGGAGAGCATCACTTCGGAAGGGAAGGGAGAGAACTGGCCCTTCACAGAACATCATTTAGTACCTTTGCGTGACAGGAAGCTCCCATCCCAGAAGCACGGAGGGCTAAGACCTGTTCCCTGTGCTTAAGGAACTCAGCACAAGGAAGTTGTCAGAGAAACAGGTGGTAAACAGGAAGTAACCTGGACTAATTCTGGAAATACAGAATCATGGTGATAGTTGGACTTTACTTGTTAAAGAAATTAAACAAAATTGATTATAATAGAATAACATATAAACATGACTTTAAAAAAACTAAGTAATGCAAACGCAGGTAAACATGAATAGTAAATTCTCCCTTGTCCCTTCTCAGATCTGAAAGAGAACAAGTTATTGCAAGTTCTCATCTGTCCTTCTGGAAGTTCCCTGCGGGTTTGCATGCAGTGTATTTATCCATACACAGAATAGATCCGGGTAGCACCCATGGGACAGCTAGATGCACTGTTCTGCCCCTGGCTCTTTTTCTTAGCACTGCGTCTTGGCAACCTCTCAGCACCCACCTGTCCCAATTAACCCATTCTGTTATGTGGCTGCATAAGACCCCTTGTGTGAGTATATTTTATGTGACTGGTCCTCTGTGGATTAGCTCAGAGGTTGTTCCCATGTTTTCACTGTCACAATAAATGTGATATGTAAATCTTTGCTCGTTTCTATAGAGGTAGGATAAACTTCTGGAAGTAGCACCTCTCGTGAGGCCCAATGGCGTATGCCACCAACTGCCCACAGAGACTGCACCCACCTTCCTGTCACCCTGTCTACAAGGCCACATTATTTTTAGCCAAACTTGGGCCAATACTACATGTGAACACATTTTAGAGTCTTTTCCAATTTAATAAGTAAAAAGTGTATTTGGGCTTTTAAAATCTGTGTGCGTCTGCATTTTGTAAGCTGCTCACAGGTTGAATCTACTGAAAGGATCTGGACTCCTCTAGGTCAGTGAGACATTAGGATTGAAACCCTTACACACGGAGGGGAAACACAAACATGTCAGGTAAGGGCTATCACTCAAGGCTATGCCCGCGCACCCACAGGTGCTCCCCATCTTGGCAGCCACCTCACCAAAGTTTGGGAACTTCCTTTTGACCTCAGAATTGCCACGCACTTTGCTCAGGCTGAGATGAGGGCATCGTAAGAGAAGGAGAACGGGTCAAGTGCAACTGAAACACAGCCTTGAGTACTTGAGAGAGGCCAGAAGTGACGTGCTGCTGGAATGCCCTCCACAGAGTCTTCAGGAGAGGAGAACTTGGGATTCCCAGGCAGTTCTCATCCTCAATGCAGCCACGTTTGGAAAGCCCTCTTTCCATCTACACTTTGATTCTTTCAAGCTGAATTCACACGATAAACATTACTTAACAGGATCCCTCCAAAAGACCCAATAGCTGTTATTAAGAGAACAAATCTCTATCCATGTAAACATGAAAGAGGTAAAGTCTTCATCTTTCTTTAAGGCTGCATAATATTCCATGGCATACATGTACCACAATTTATTAATCCATTCGTGGGTCGATGGGCACTTGGGCTTCTTCCATGACTTAGCAATTATGAATTGGGCTGCAATAAACATGGAGCTGGAACATAGTCTTCCTAGCAAAGTATCTCAAGAATGGAAGAAAAAGTATTCAATGTACTCAGCCCTACTATGAAGCTAAATTACAGCTTTCACATGAAGGCTATAACCCAACTATAGCACAAGACTATGGGGAAAGGGTCAAGGAAGGGGAAGGGAAGGGGGAGGTTTTGGTGGAGGAAGGGCAATGGGTGGGGCCACATCTATGGTGCATCTTAGAATGGGTACAGGCAATTGCACTAATGTACACAGCTATGGTTTAACAATAAAAATATAAAAAAATAAATAAATAAAAAATAAAAACTTAAAAAAAATAAATAAAAATAAAAACAGGTGAATATTCATATAACAGTTACTTAACAATAAAAAGTATATAATCTGCTAAAAACACAATAGAAGTTAATCTTACAGCGTGATAAGCAAAAGAAGTCAGAATCAAACATATATCAATGTGTGACTATTTCTTTCGAGTACTAAAGTATAAGAAAGACTTTTGGGGTTTGGAGATGATGGAAATGTTAAATATATTGATTGCATTATATTACACAGGTGTAAACATTTGTCAGAACTCATAGAACTCATCACTTAAAAATCTGTGCATGTATTATAAACTATACTTCATTAAAGTTGATTTAAAAAATGGATTTTTGTTAGGTTCTCAGCTCTACTGTATGTCTAGAGAGACACCAGACATAGTATAGGTAAACATTTGTCTAATTAATTGATTAAAATGTATGAATAATTTAATAAACTAATATAATATGACAATGCAATTAAGCTCTGGGATGAATTATATAGAAAATAATTACTGTATAAGGTCAAAAAAGACAGAGCTTAGGGGAGAGTTTGGAGAAGACGTTAAGGACCTTGGACCTTGGAATCAACCTTGAAAGACACATTAATCACAAATAAGAAATGGCTCCCTCTTTCAGAAAAGGGGCCAGCATTTGAGAAAAGGCGCAAAGACATGACTGACTCTGAGTATTCTTAGGATAAAGAAGAAATTTACCATGATCTGAAAGCTCTCCTTGGAATTATAATAAATACTCTGTAATCAATACTAGAGGTATGCTGGATGGATTGAATTTATGAATGAATGAAATCAAAGAAAACTGTCATAGTATTCTATAACAATATAATAATGATAAAATAATATATTAACCTAACAAGAGACAAGAGCCTAGCAGCAGTAAATACCAGCAGTACTAATACCAGCAATAAAAGTAGAAATCAATAAATAAATTAGAAATTTGTAAGAAATAGCACAGGGATTTAAATTTAGTTAAATCAACAAATATTTTCTGATTACTTTTTCTGAACACTTCCACTTCTACCACCCCAGTCCCAGCCACCAAAATTTTCCTTGTCAATAGTCTTTACTAGTTTTCCCTAGTTTGAACCTTTTACCCCTTTATCCCTCAGTCCACATCAGCCTACATAAATTGCAACAAATGGCTTCCTGTTGCTCTAAAAAATTAAATCTAAACTTTTTACTATGACCAACAACAGCCTTCCTGATGTATGCCTAATTAACTCTCTAGACTCATTCTCTACCACCCTGCCTGACCCTGTCCTGCTCTGGCCACTCTGGCCTTCTTATTGTGATGGGAATATACATCCCAACTTTATGGTCTTTACCTGGAATGCTGTTACCCAAAACATTTATGAAGCTTTTTTCATCACTCTATTTGACTTTTTGTTCAAATGTTACTTCCTTGGGGAAGACTTATTCTATCACACTCTGAAAAATAGGATCAAAATTAACCTCTTCACTCTCTACCACCTTACTCTGGACTATATTTCATCATAGACTGCACATTTTCATGACAGCATGTCATTCAGTTATTTATTTGCTTGCCAATTGCCTGAATACTGCTCTACCTCTAGAATAGTGAACTAGTGATTCTCCAACACATTTTTGGAGTGAGGGAATGGATCAGAAAAGCCTAGCTCCAACACTAATTGGCAGTGTGAACTTTGACAAGTTTTACAAGCTCAGGATCATCATTCTTTTAATGGAGATAAAAAAAACAGACTACTGCTGTCCAGTTTCATGAGGATCAGTTTGGAAAATATATTTCAAGGACCCAAATTAGTGCCAACCAGAGTAAGCAATGAATATGTGATAGGATGGTCCTCACCAGTTGGACATACCAAATGGTCCAGCACCTTCTAAGATGACAAGTGTTAAGTTTCTTCCATTTATAATACAGGTAAAAAGATATACATGTATATCTCCCAGTGATGAGGGTTTTCTTTTCACAAACCCCTTATGTGTAGCCACTTACAGCTCTAGGAAAGCCCACACAGAAGACTTTTAGCCAAGTTGCAGGTCATAAGGCTCCATGTTTTAATTTGTTTGATTTTTAAAACAGACTCAGCTCACATGCTCTCTCTGTAGAACAACCAATTTTAGAGCGTTTGGTTATTGTGATTCCTTGAGGCAAACTAAGTATAAACTTGTTTAAGAGAAAATGGAAAAAAAAAGTCTCACTTTTCATGTCAGTTCAAATTATTGTAGTTTGTGTTCTAACATGATTCCAAGCATATAAAAACTCAATCTGAAGTGAAGATGTTTACGACGCATTGGTGAATATACCAGGAGGGAGGAAACATCACAAGACCTCTAACACAGCCAGGTTCACAGTCATAGCTTCCCAGGATAGCTCATACAAGGGGGTAAGTACACATCATTCCACCACAACAAAAAAGTAATTTTCCAGAGCCATTCTACTGAGATGGCACACATCTTTTGTGTTCACCCGGTATTGAAAAACCATTTTTTATTTTTAGAAAATAACTGGTAAGACTGAGGACAGTAGCTCATTTTATTACAGCTTTATCACTTTAAAATATGTATCTCAGCATCATGTAAGTTTTCCTGGGTTTCTGAAATAGATTTCATGTAGCCATAGTCATTGTGAGGAATTATGTGCAGAAGTTCAAATGTAAGTCCTCAACTAATTTTACCACCCCTATTCTAATCTGTTCTGCGTACTTCAAGTAAAATGATATGCCCCAAATGCAATATCTTTGCTATCAGTCCAGTCCACAGGCACTTACTGGTTTATCCATTATCTATGATTTAAAGCCCAAACTCTTGCGATTGACATTCAAAGTCCTGAACATTTGGTCTTTGATTATCTTTCTAATCTGATCTTCTATTACTCTCACTTCTATTACTCTCACTATACAGTCTCACTTCTTGGTATACATTAATATTATTGCCAGATTGCTGTTTTTCCATCCCTGGGTCTTTCTCATCTCACTTTTCCCCTTCTAATAGACCATTACACTTCTGTTTTTTCTCTCCAAGTCCTTGTAAAACTTTTGCTTGCCTTGAGAATCTCCTGGTTACAATTTTGTATTTTACATCCACCCTCTGTGATGTTACATGTATGAGATAGGACTGTTTTTATATCTACAACATAATTTTATTTCATGAATTTTATTCATTTCTACTACATGCCAGGTATTCTGCTAGGCACCGAAGTTTCGATATTAAACAGAAACACACTAGATAGCCAATCTTACGGCATTTCAGTTAGTGATCCTTCCTATACAATGGCAGAAATAAATGTAAAATTATAGCCCTAACCATGAGTAAGAGGGATAAAGGCTATGAGATCCTATTATAGTCAATTTCACCCAGTCAAGGAAATTAGGGTAGGCTAGCCTAGGGAAATGACAACTGCACTATTAAAATCTTGGGGTGCTCCCATCTAATGGGCACAATGTAAAGGTATACAGCACACCTCATGGGATGGGACACAGCTACAACAGAGACTCTACCTAAAAAATGAAAACATTGTTTACATTAAATAATGTAATTGTTTGTACCATCATATTAGTCTGAAATTTTATTTTATTTTTTTATCTTTTTTTTTTTTTTTTTTTGTGTGTGTGTGTGTGTGTGTGTTTGTTATTGTTGTTTGTTTGTTTTGGCTGGGGCTGGGTTTGAACCCACCACCTCCAGCATATGTGACTGGCGCCCTATCCCTTTGAGCCACAGGCGCCACCTAGTCTGAAATTTTAAAGAAAGAAAGAAATCTGATAATCTCTTTGTTACTGGATAAAGAGGGTTGAGAAAAAGAGTTTGTGGCAGAGTGACCTGTGTTGGGAGGCTGAAGAATAATGCAGGTTCGTCAGCACATAATAGAATCCCTGTGTCACCCTATAGTGCCCAGCCAAGTTGTTACAAAGCAGATTAAACAAGGACCAAAATAACTATTGGGGGGCGTGGGGGAGTACCCAGCACTTTCTTGCCTTGAAGTGTCCACTGTAGACCAGCCCTGACTGCTTCAGAACTGCTTTGGCTGTCATCTTGGGCCCTATAGCTAATTGTAATAGTAAAATCCCTGCCTAGTGGAAAATTGTAATATCATTAACCTAATATAGTTGTATGGAAGTGTGATGATAGGCCTGAGTGATTTGTTTCTCTGTGAACAAGCAAAGATTCAACATAAAATTTTCCCCTCACTCATTGGGAAGAGATTTAAGGCAACACTGTTCATGGGCAGATGCAAATTTGTTACCTAGGAGTTCCTGTGTCTCCAAGGAGCAACCACTCCTGAAAGTGACCTCTAACAAAATCCTCCAGCTGGACTTGTCTGAGTCCCTCTCTGGACTCTTGACTGCCTGTCAGTTTCAGGGTGGTTTTTCTATACTGCCCCGAGATTTTTCCCATGAGACGGGAAATGAATAAGGCAACAAGGGACTGAAGGAAGTTTGAGTTTAGAGAGAGAA
Source organism: Loris lydekkerianus (assembly GCA_963574355.1). Classification (NCBI taxonomy): domain Eukaryota; kingdom Metazoa; phylum Chordata; class Mammalia; order Primates; family Lorisidae; genus Loris; species Loris lydekkerianus. The sequence continues at coordinate 13,515 of CAUYPK010103572.1, forward strand.
GGGTGGTATGGAGAAAGACAAGGTTGGAAAGTTGGGTAGTGGCCAGGACATGAGTGAAATTCCAAGCCAGTGATTATCAATTGTTTCAGTCTCAAGAAATCTTTATACTCTTAAAAGTTACTGAGAGTGGGAGTGGAACAGGGCGAGAGTATGGGGGTGGGGGAGGGGAAGAGTTCAAAAGAAGGAGAGGAGTCTGGTCCAGGGATTGGAAAGGCTTTATAAGAAAAGGAGAGAAAAGGCGCAGGGTGGAGTCTGACCAGGGGTCAGCTCATTTTCACACAGTTTCAAGAGGCTTTCATTATCTCTCAGGGTAATAATGTGGGGGCAAGGCAGAGGGAGTCATCCTTTTCTGCAGGACTGATTTTGCACAACTGTGCTAGGGTATGTTTCCAAGGAACACTGGTCTTGAAGCATTCTAGGGGAGTGGGGAGGTTGTGATGATCATGCAGTGTAGTTGCTGGCCTGCTTTCTCTCATTGGCTGTTTCCCAAAATGGCTGTGCTCTTGTCAGGGTCATGAAGATTTTTTTCACACAGAATGCCAAAGAACTTTTGCTTATGTGCATTATAATAATAATACTTACTATTGTATAAATTAATCTAAGTATTGTGTAAGACTTACTATTGTATAAACTAAACCTGAGGATTTTGTAAAGTACAGCTGACACTGACACAGGGGTTATGGGCACTGACCCCTGTCACAGCCCCACCCATGCAGTAGAAAATTTGCATATAACTTTTGCTACCCTAAAATTTTACTAATGGTAGTCTACTAGTTGACTGGAAATTTACCAATAATGTAAGCAATTAACACATTTTACATTTTATATGTATTATATACTATATTCTTACAATAAAGTAAGCTATAGAAAAGAAAATGTTACTAAGAACACTACAAGGAAGAGAAAATGTACTTACTCTCATTAAGTGAAAATATATCATGATAGAGGTTTTCATCCTCATTGAGTAGGCTGGGAAGGAGGAGAAGGAGGAAGAAGATGTGGTCTTGCTGTCTCCAGAGTGGCAAAGGTAGATGAAAATTTGCATCTAAACTGAGCCAAGCAGTTCAAAGCCAAGTTGTTCAAGGTCAACTGTATTTGTCTTAGTTTGCTTTGTGCTGCCATAGTAAAATACTATAGACTGAGTATTTTATAAATAATATAATGTTATTTCTTCTCATAGTTCTGGAGGCTGAGAAGTTTAAGATCAAGATACCAGCAGGGTAGGTATGTGGGAAAGGCTTATTCTCTGCTTCTAATGTGGTGCCTTGGCCAGGCCTGGTGGCTCACACCTGTAATCCTAGCACTTTGGGAAGGAGGATTCCTTGAGGTCAGGAGTTTAAGATCAGCCTGAGCAACCCAGTGAGACCTAATTTATACAAAAAGTAAGATGGTGCCTTGAATGCTGTGTCCTCCAAAATACGCAAAAACTGTACCTTTGCATGGTAGAAAAGATAGAAAGGGTATGAATCCACTCCCTTGAGTCCTTTTATAAGAACCCTAATCTCTTGCCTGAGGCCTTTGTGCTCAGGACTTAATCAATTCCTAAAGGTCCCACCTCCTATTACTTCATATTGGCGATTAAGTTTCAACACATGAATTTTGACCATCTCAGAATTTATTTAAAATCTTAAAAATAAATTTAAGGTACATGTTAACATAAATAATATCATTTTGTTGTTGTTGTTGTTGTTGTTAAAAGGACTACATATCACGAAACAAAAATATAATGATGAAGAGAGTGACACTGTCTTGCTTTTGCCAAGCTCTCTGGTGTTGCTCTCATGGTAAATAACAGGATTCTCCCATCTGTTTCTGTGTCCAATCTACAGAATGTCACAGGCCATGTGGAAAACTCTAGTTATTCCAGGTGGATAATTGTGTTAGTCTGAGATAGGGAACAAGGAAATAGGAAACGTTTTGGGAAACAGAGTCATGAATTTAGTTGGGCTGAGTTAAGGTTGAAATGTCTTTGAGACACCTCAAAAAACTAAAACAAAAACAAAAACCTAACAAGCCCTTGGCCACATATACTCAGAGAACAGAACACAGTTGTGAACCACGTGCCTACAGTGCTTAATAAAGCTTTGGGTGGGGTAAGTTTGCTTAGGAGAGATGAAGAGATAGGAGACTGTAGAGCCAGACCTTGAAGAATTTTTAAATTAGCGTTTAAGGTGAGGAGGTCACAGAATATGAAAGAAAACCAGGGGAGAGTATTCTGTCTGGAAGTATATGACAGTCAATTTCCTGAGAAAAGATAGCATCCAAGGTCACATTTTTCTTTTGTTCCTCAACATCACCTTGGAAGAAAAAAAAAAAAAAAAACAGAGATCCAAACATCAAATTATGAGAATGGAACTAAATTCAAATATACACAACTGTGTAGAAACTGGATGTTCAGAAACTAGAAATGAATTTTACATTAAAATGTTATTAACATTTTTACATATTACAAATGATTCGTATTTATCACGTGAGGGTAAATAATGCAGGTAAGGGAAGTCGTGGATGCTTTACTTAATCTTTCAAACAAGACTTGGGGGGAGACATTACATGAAAATGTTTCACCTTGACAGGAGCAGATGTTTCAGGGCTTTCCAGAATCTCAGTCACCTGACTCTTGCAAATCTACTTTTGAAGCTGATATGTGCTGAGGTCTTAAATATGTTTCGAAATTATGATCCAATGCATATGGATCTTACCTGTGAAATGATTCCATATTTCCCTCCAAAAACTTTTAGTAAGAAAATTATCTCAGAAAGAAAATGTATTGGGACAAATGTGGTGGTTCATGTCTATAATCCTAGCACTCTGGGAAGCCAAGGGAGGTGAATTTTCCTAAGCTTAAGAGTTTAAGACCAGCCTCAGCAAGAGTGAGACCTGGTCTCTACTAAAAATAGAAAAACTAGCCAGGTTTTATGGCAGACACCTGCAGTCCCCACTACTAGGGAGGCTGAGGCAAGAGGATTTTTCAAACCCAAGAGTTTGAGATTGCTATGAGGAATGATGATGCCACAGCACTCTAGCCAGAGTGGCACAGTTGAGACTTTGTCTCAGAAAAAAAAAAAAAAAAGAATAAGAAAGCAAATGCATCTGATCCTATATAAGAAGCTTGCTACGGGAATTAATGAACTTAATGCAAATTTTAGTATATAATATTGACTGATTTGACCAAAATGGAACAAGGAGTAAAAGGAAGAAAACAGAAGTTGGGAAATCAAACAGCTTAGAATTTCCTTTATGCTTGGTAAAGAAAAACCAGAGGGTAACACACTAGTTGACTGAAGCAGCCAATATTTTAGCACATGTGCCAAATACCATAACAGTTACTTCTGATAAAAATATGAAAAAGGAAACTTTTATATTCTGAGGATAGGCATGTGTAAATGTATGATTCCAAAATAGTGTTCTTAATGCCACATTTTCTTAGTCTTTCTCTTTCTAAGACCCCTGTACTGAAGTTTCCCAAATACGTATCTCTAGTTGTGCCATTTCACCTGAGATTCTGTCTGAGCTTTTCCACTTGGCGGTCTCTACCTTTGAAACTCAGAATGCTAAGGTTGTTGCATTAGAAAGCATTCGAAGGCTCTCCCCTTCCCATGTCCGCATCTCACAGGTAAGAAGTACAACCTGCAGATGTTACTTGCTCTTGCCCAGTTTGACTTTTTCCTCGGTGTCCCAAATGGAGATAGAGCATGAATTCTCTGACTCCTATTTCTTCTTCCCCCACATTATTTAATTTGACAAAGGATGTCAGCCCCAATGAGACCCTCTGCTATGAGGAAAGCACTGCCCTGATCACTTTAGGAAACACAGGGACAAGTAAAACACCCCAAGCAGCTGATAATCAAGCACAGAGAATGAAAAACGCTGCAACACAGACCAAAATATAAATGCTCAGGGAGACTCATAATGAAAGACCTATAGGAGTTTAAATGAGGAAGAGTGTGCGTCATTTTTTGTTTTTATTTCTTAAGATATGATATGCCTCTGTATGTTTCTTATGAATTTAGCTATACTCCTAACCATGTTTACTTCTACACATCAAATGTACAGTTGGCCCGTACATAGTCCCTCACCAAAGGAAAGCCACAAGTTAACTTGAGCATCATAGCTAGAGTTTGGTGTCTTTTTTTTCCTCTACAGGAGCATAAATTCATTAACTTTCTGAGTCTGGGTAAAACAGATAGAGAGGGGCAATAGGTGAAGCAGTTTGAGCCCAGTGAGTTTGGCATGTTGCAGAAACTACACAGAGGATGGGGAGACTTCTTCCCACTCTACTGCAACATTTCGAGACAGCTTTGCATTCAGAAAACAACGTATTTGTTTATTTCACCTGCAGTAACCACGAGAGAGTCACCTTTCGAATTGCAGCATCCACAATAGCTTTTTCTGTCTTCTCTGAGACTTGTCCAGGTTCAGAACTCAATAGGTAGGCAGAAAGAAATGCAGAGCTCACTAAAGTGAAATGCATATCACTAGGAACCTTTTCAATTTATGTTTGTAGAGAAAATATCTATTAGGAAAAATGTTACTGCATGAGATCCCTAAAGTCCTCTTGTGAACCGTGAGTGATGGTAATAAGGAACAAGAGTTTAGCAAAATCCTCTGAGAATCTAAATTTCAAAAGGAGTCTGATTGGCATTTTACTAGGTTATACCCTCTGGCTCAGAAAAAAAAGGAGGAAAAATATGACAGTGAAAAAGCAACATCAACCCTCCCTGAGTCTTCCATAGCTCTTGCACCTGCAAAATTCAAAGCAGCATAAAATGATCACAGATTCATTTCCAGGGCAGTGGGAGAGCTAAGGGGGAAATGCCTTGAGTTGTAGCAAAAAGACTGAAAAATAAACTTCAAAGGAGAAATCATAGGCAAGAACTCTGAAAAAGTATGCCTCGTGACATCAATGCACACAACTACTTTGTATTTATACAAAGACACCACAAAAGGTTAGACTAAAAAATCCAAGAAGTAGCTGGGTATAAAGCAAGACTTTTCAAACTTTAATGAGAATCTGAACCACTTGGACAACATGTTAAAATGGAGATTGTGATTCCATATACCTGGGATGAGAACTGGGATTCTGTAATTTTAATAAGCTTCCAGGTAATCCCACAGATTCTGTGGGCTCACGGACCACACTAGGAGTAGCAAAGGAAAGGCATAGCAAGGAAAAGGAAAGATTATTGAAGGTTGGTGTACCCTCCTCAGTTCTCCCCATTTCACACACACAGCCACACTACCTACAAATTTCATAATCCTCCATTCCTATCAATAGCGATACCAATTACATGCCTAGATGGAATACTAAATATGTGCCTAAAATAGTCTCACTGAGCAATAAAGCATATGAAAATACCTTAATTGTAAAGAAATGCATAAACACATTATTTGAATAAACAGAAATACAAAATTATCTATTTTAAAAGCAAAGCCCCTAGAGAGAATGATGGTTCTTATATAAAGGTTTCTTCCTCAGAAACTTGAAATTAAATTGCTCTCCATCTCTCCAGATAACAGGTCTGCATCTACAGCATTGGTTCTTAAAGGGCACTGCCCATTAAAATTACCTAAGGAGGTTTACAAAGACACCACCACTCGGGCACTCCTCATTTCACCCTGCAAATCTGATGCAACCAGTCTAAAGAAAGACCCAGACATACAGTTGTTTCTTTAAAGAAAAGAAAAAAAATTCTTTAAGTAATTCTGATATGTAGTCAGTGTTAAGAACTTGACTAGAAAGAAAGGATCATTGAGCGGAAATGAAGGAGATCTGGAGGGATGTTCTGCCCAGTGTACACTGTAGAAACACTGGCTTCTCCATCGAAACCATATTCAAAGAAAATGGGAGCAATGTTGAAGGTGGTAACAATGCTCCTCTCGCTGCTGTCGTCAGAGTGAAATGGGATCATGCCTATAAAGGCACTTGATGACCTGTTGGGTGCTATGAAAACGTGTAGTATTGTTATTACACATTACCAGATTCATTAAACAGCTCTTATTGGAAGAGAGTGAGCATCACTGTGAAGAATGAGTCCTCTAATGCAGTCTCCTTCAGAAGACTCCTTCACCTTTTTACATAATTTCTTGTGAACTGATAGAAACTGATGGAGGACTCTGTATAGTCTAAGTTAAGTAAAAAAAAAAAATCTCTATTTGCCATCTGCATTTTTGGTGGTTTTTGCTGTTTTTTTTTTTTTTTTTACCTTAAAGATTATTCAGTGCTATATTGACTAAGTGCTATTGAAATAGGGTTTTGAAACAAAAACAAGCTTTTGGAAACCTATTAAAAACAGGGAGCATTTTGAGTGGCTGCAAACAAAAATTTTAAGAAGTTAGACACAAACACGTATGTCACAGACAAATTTACATAACAAGCAAATGTTGAAAATAAAAATTCAATAGGAGAGAAAGCGCCTGGCTAAAAGAAGGGAGTAAGGAGGGGGTGAGATATCATTCCCTGATCTCTACTACTGCATGGAAAGATCATAGCCCTTAGCCCATTGCTGAATAGGAAAACATGCCAGGCCCTTATCCATCAAATGATCTGGGACATAACACTCTTAAAGAATCCACAGCATGGATCATGAATCTAATAGTGTTGAGACTAGTTAGTTGGGTAAATCTCATTTGAGTAAAAACCACAGGAAATACAATGTCAATTATTGATGAAGTGTTGAACACTGGGATGGAGGTAAGGTTTCTAGTGGGCAACTCAGAAGTCATGAACATCTTTGAGAGTGAAGTTTTAGAAAAGTGGTTGGGATAGAGGGCTCCTGATTCCAAGGATCCAGGAAACAAGTTCGATGATGAGAAAATGAAGACAGCAAAGAATTTTGGCAGATAAAGAAAGAAAAGAGACTGGAATGAATTAAAAGGCAAGTAGGGAGAAGATCATCAGTCAAAATCTCAAAGGTTGACTCAGCACATAAAGAGGTGGAGGAGCTTTGTCGGAAGGAGAGCTGTCTGAATAGAGACTGTACAAAAAGAGAAATGACAAAAATATAGGAATTGGAAAGTCTGAAATGGGAAGGAAGAGATCAGGGGTATCTAGTCTGGTCCCTTTCCCTCCACTTACCGCTAAAGTAAGTGATAAATCATTTATTAAGAATAGAATCAACAGGAGCAGAAATGGTCATTTTAGGAGAGTCATGAATGCGTATAACACAGAAAGAGACAAGATGTAGTATTGCCTCAAGAAATATACATACTAGCTACCAGAAATCTTACCTTATTCATTTCTGGATCAATGGCTGTACATTAACTATCTTTAATCAAAAATCTGTTTTTTCCAGCGGGGCACCCATACTCAGTGGTTAGGGCACCGGCCACACGCTCCGGGGCTGGTGGGTTTGAACCTGGCCTGGGCCCATTAACAAACAAAAAACAAACAAAAAAGTGTTTTTTGCCATTGCCCAAAGAGTAAGCGATTTAGATGTACAAATTTGTGGGAAGTCAATTTGGAGAGTCCAGCATGGCACACAAAGCCTTTCATGATCTGGCTATAAACTAACTTTTTGGCTTTCCTTTCTGCCTCTTCTCCTATAGGCCTATTCTTCTAAGCTAGCAAAATTGTTTTCCTTTTCTGTAACAGACTGTGCTCTAAATTTTTAAGTCTTTGTACATGCTCTTCACTCCATCTGGGTGGCATTCCAAATAGGATGAGCTATTATCTCATCACAAATGGCTGCTGAACCCCAAGTCACCTTCCAATCCTCTGACTTTCAAAACTCTGCTATTCTTGTCACCTAATTATATTCTGACTTCTTTGTGTTCCTTTGGTACTTTATACATATCTTCTTCATGACATTTATCACATTGCATTTTTATTTTATTTTATTTTATTTTTTGGCATATCCAAGAAGCTCAGGATCAGGGACCATGTTATATACAACTATAAATACCCAGGTTCAATCATTGCAATGCTTGGAATATATTAGGCCTTCAAATATGCTTGTATTATATGAATGAATGAACAGCAAATCTAGTAAACAGCCATTTTACTGAGCAAAATTTGAATAACTGACATGTGTAGTAAGATAATAATTTTCAATATTTGACAAATTGGGACAAGTTCTTCTCTGTTATGTGCTAACATGAGTAATATTAGCTTTAATAATCATATATATCATTTTTTGATAAAAAATAATGTAAAATGCATTTGTATCTTTGCCCAGATGTGATGTCAATCCACTTCAGAAAAGTTAAAGAGAAATGACATTAGAAAAATAGCAGAGTTAGCAGCTGCAAACTCCCATCAATCCACAGAAACACCCAAAATAAAATAGGAACTATAAGCAGCAGCTTTGACCAAACACTGGAAAACCTTATCTTAAGTTTATGGCAACCAGGTAAATGCTGATTCAAGAAAAAAGCAACTTGGAACCAATAGGAAAGCTTTTACTTGTCTTTGTGCCAACCTCTCCCCAGCTCGCCAGCAGTCTTGGAGACAGCAGCCTGTGTGCCTACTGTGAGACCCTGGTATCTGATTCTAGAGGGAACTGAACAGACCTTATTTCAGGTTATTATGTTCTAATCTGGAGCTACTTAAAACAATGATATGAGTAATGCCTGCCATGTTTTACGTTTTACAGGGTAAAAACATAGCAGGCATTACTCAAACACATTGTAAGATAAACAAAAATCCACAGCCATGTGGTATAAAAAGTTAGGATTGATACATAAAATACATACCCAAGCTCATGTTCAGAGCAGCAAGAATGCTTACAAAACACCTAAGGAGATCCAAAGTTTTCACCTTTGGCAAATTTCTAGGTTCAGTGCAAGCAGAAATGAAAACTCAGACACAGTGGTAAATGGCCTAACAAGTGTTGAAGCAGCACCACAGGACATAGTCAATCCACAAAGACGGGGATAGGTGTGTTTATTTGCTATAGCTCATGGTGGTCAAGAAAATTTTGCTGAAACATCAACTAAACACAAGCTAACGTAACAGAGACTCCAGAGGGCACACGTGACAAGAATATAGTCTTTGCAAAAGATATTCAGGAAAAGTAACTGAACAATAGATGATTATATTCTTTAACAAGCAAGAATAGCAAACTGAGGCAGGGGGAGAATCGCATTTTCAGAGTAACCATATCATCTTGTTTTCGACAAAAATAATCACAAAGCCTAGAAACAAACAGGCAAGTGTGGCCCATTCATAAAGATTAAAGAAAAAAACTGGATTGTCAGAACCCATCCCTGAGGAAGGCCTGATGCTGCACTTACTTATCAAAGGCTTTAAATCAACTATTAAAAAAGACAGAGGAATGTTGGCACCTACAAAAACAGGTCAATATTTTAACATTACTTCAGAAAAGAGAATTGGGTCTTTTTGAGCCAGGGGTGGATTAAAGAGTTCAACTTCTCAATCATTTTAATGTAGAAATGTTAACCAAGTCCAGGAAAATATAACATTCAGGGTAAATTTCACCAGCTGACCTGACCTGCTTTCCAAAATTTGTAGCTAGAAACCTTTGAGAAACAAAAACATCTTAGAGAACTACTCCCCTGTGTCTTCTTTGGTGAGTGACAACTCTATTATAACATGTATCCCTGAAGTCTGAATAAATTCAAAAGCAAAACTTGTGCTATAAAGTAATTCTAGTTCAGCCTACAAGGAAATGAAACTATATATATATATATAGTTGGGTTTTTTTTTGCAGTTTTTGGCTGGGGCTGGGTTTGAACCTGCCACCTCTGGTATATGGGGCTGGCGCCTTACTCCTCTGAGCCACAGGCACTGCCCCAAACTGTATTTTCTAAGAATGTGCTAGGCAATGTGCTAACCATGTTACATAAAAATTGTCACAAGAACTATTTGAAATAACTATAATCAACACCCCCCATTTTACTGATGAGAGAAAACCGGCTTAAAGAAGTTGAACAATTAACCAAAATCTGAAAGTTGCCTCAGAGGTTGCCTCGTCCCAGAGCTTCTCCACCCTTGTCTAGTATGGTAATACCTGCCATGCGCTATAGACAAGCGTCACCCTGGTAATTCAGAGCATTTGTTTGTTTTTAATCCCATCCTTGTTACCTGCTCAGTAAACGTATATTAAGCCCATAATTTATAACAGTCCTCTGGATTTAATATCTAATATCTGGCACAATTAATATTAGAAACACTCAAGAATAAAGACTAGAATTAATAGCATAGATATTTGTCATTTAACTATTTTAACCTTATGAATATGTGATTCTCTTAGTACTCAAAGTTTACCATAAGCATATATCCTCCAATTCCAAAATTGACAAAAATTCAACTGGCTACTGTAGTGAATCCTTTGCCTTCCATTTAAAAATGAAAAGAACAATCCTGTCTATTTTGAACAAATCTCTAGTAGTGCATGCCTTTCAGACGGGTTAGTTAAGCTGAAAATTTTAATAACCTTTATCAATTAACATAATAACATTTTTAAAAGGATATAAAATAGATGGCATATGTATATATGTGTGTGTGTGTCTCATAGTTATTGGAAAAGAATAATAGCAAAAGTAATAAAAGCAAACAGTTGTTACTATTAACTGATTTGGAAAACTCTTGGCAATGAATTCAGTGGCAACAGAGCCAAGATTTTAATTCTGAAACTCCTTATTCATGCTCTTCACCTTGATGATTTAAAAGGGCTAAATAAAAAGTTGCATCAAGAGGACTGTGGGAAGAAGCAGAGAAAGAAATGACACCAAAGAGAGAAGGATATAGAGGAACTGCTGAGGATAAAAACAAACATTTACTTTTCAAGTGGAAATTGGGCCCCACACAGGATGAGGTAAACCCCTCTGGAAAGAGCCCACTACACAGGAGGGAAAAAAAACAGAGGTGATTAATGGTCAGAATGACTCACCTGATGCTGGATTTTCCTAGCAAAGAGCATTTCTAAATAAGGCAGCTTTTGTTATGAGTGTCAAGAGAATACAAAGACAGTCTAAGTCCAACAAAGGAAATCATTGATTCAAAAAGAACAGATGAAAATCCATTGATAATGATTTGAGGCATAATTCAACCTCAAAGATATTTGGCAGCACCTACTGAACATGGCTCAGCTCCTTAGGGAATTTAATGCTCAGAGACTTGTCCCAGGATTTCATTATAGTTAGGAAATTCTCTTTAATTAGGATGACTTTCCTATAGTACTGAGGTTTTACATTTATAAAACTTTATTCTTCCTGAAAAACAGAAATCAGTGCACTGAGGAGCTACTTCTATTATTCCATCATGGCTTCGGAAGGCTTCTCTCACATCTGATACTCAGCAACTTCCCAATGTGTCATGTTGCTCCAGTTTTACCTACACTTGTTACCCAAGGGCAGTTGGGTGAAGTTTAAAAAATCATCTACTCTCAATCCACTGAGCCATAGAAAAATTAGAGTACTGATATGTTTTCAAGCTAATTTAGGACAAAGTTTATAATTTTGAAGGTTTTAGCTGAACATGTTCTCATGCTCTAGAACTTTACAATAGAATGCAGGATTTAAGGTTTTGAGAAATACTGTTTATGCAAATTTAAGTCACAGTTTTCCTTTCACTATACTTTTGTCCACCAACTTTAAGGTAAAAAAAAAAAAAAATGTATATTTTCTGCAGGATGGCTCAGGTGGTACATAGGAGGAAAAAAAAAAATCAAAGAAGAAAGAACATTTATAGGGATTTTTTGAACACAAGCAGAGGATGAGTTCCATGATTCGTATTAGTCATATTTACTTCCATGGTAGAGTACATATATATGCATTTAAGAACGCCAGGATATTGGTGAAGACAGGCAATCACCAAAGAAGGAAAAAGGAATGAAGGAAATCTTTCTTCACTGACATATTCTACAGAAATAACTTTTCTGTTTCTTTTAGATGGTTCTAAATTTGAGTCCAGGCAGACTACAGGCATCTGAGATCATGAGTTCTTCCTTCATCCAGCTTGAAGGGGCAGTACCCAAACCTGGCCTCCCAAGGCCCCAACATGTCCTATATGCAGTACAGCTGGCTTTCTTGACAACTTCAGTAAACAAAGGACACCTAACACAAATGTTTGGTGCTTCAGTAATCTGATGGTATTCCCACTGAGAAAACTGTTCCTGTAAGTGCATTGTGAGAAGGTGCAACGGGGGAGGACTCTTTCCGGAATGCCAGCTGCAGGAAAATGTTAGCTCAGCAGGTCTGGGAGTGTTCGACCCTGCACATTGCAAAGACGTCTGGGCTTTCAGTGGTTTCCAGAAGGTAACCTCTAAGTCCTTGGAATATCCTAGCCGATAAGAGCGTCTTTGTTTAGCTGGAGCCTCAGGTCATACCAGTTAGCTTGTGCCAACAACTGATTTACAGTAGGGGTCTCAGATCACATGTCAGTTTGATGTCTAAACAGGCTAAAGACTGAGTAACTAAGTTCAGCCACATGGGCACACCCATGCCTATGTGATCAACCCTCAATAAAAACCCTGGGTACCACAGACTGGGTGAGCTTCCCCGGTTGGCAGTACTCCCCATGTGTTGCCACACATTATTGGGAGAATTAAGCACAATTTGTCCAGCTCCACCGGAACAGCGTGACTGCAAGCTCTACTGAGCTCTGCCCCATGTGCATTTCACCATTGCTGATTTTAATCTGTATCTTTTCACTCTAATAAACTGTAACTGTGAGTAAAACTGCTTTTCAGAGTTCTGAGCCCTTCTAATCACTGAGCTTGAGGAGGCCTCGGGGACTCACAAATACACTGCCCCACTGCAGTTTGTGCAGCCTCGACAAACTCCCTCACAGGGCTAGCAGGAAAACGGGGAGACCTGCATCTCCTCTCCTGCATGAACTTTGGCGCAGAAGTCCTTCCAGTGTAATCTGTCCCTTACTCTACTCTAAACTGGGTGCTGCTACAGAATTCATTGACAGTAGGTGCAGTAATCACGAATCCCAGTGCATTAGATCATATAGGGTTATATCACATAATTATGAGAAAAAAATATTATAGTTTTTTCTTTTTCATTATTTTTGAAAATTGTAATTTGAAAATTTGAACCTGGATCCAAATTCATTTGTGCATCTTTTAGTGTTCCAGTATTATTGAGGTACGTGTGTAATTCCTTATTTGCTACCTAGTACCAAAATCCACAGACCAAGTGTTGATTAAAAATGGGTAAGAATCCCAAGTGGACAGAAATAATGGAGAAAAGAAAGCTACAGAATGTCAGAAGAGCTAAAGTAGTAAATAACATAAATAAAGCATTGTAAAACCTAAAATATATTATGTATTTATTCTACTTATTTAGATTTCCTATGAAGTTTGGAACTATACCATTGTCAGTCTCCAAGAATTTATTATTGCCCATATGCAGATTTAATACAAAAAGTCACCATTAAAAAACAGATACATCTCCACTCTCAGATCTAAGTTATATAGAATCACACACTTGGAATATTTACTGTGATCAATATTCTAACATAAAGAACCTTGGGTGCCTAGCTATGTCAGTATGCCAAAAACAATACAGAGATAATTTTTCAGGACTGAGGTTGACAATTGCTACCAGAATAAGCAAAGGCCAATTTATGAACTCTGAGAAGTATGTGTTTGCCTCTGATTCTATCTCTTTTCTTTGTCCCATCCTTACTACCTAACCACAACTTCACTTTTCTGGCCTTCCAACCATTTGTTCACGAGCATTTGTGCTTTGCACACATGATCTACTCAGCGATCTTCAGGAAGCATGGACACCATGCCTGGCACAGAGGCACTGGAGGCACTCAGTGTTGGTTGAATGAATAGCTCAGTTTTCTTAATTCCTCCGTTTTTACAAATATGCCTTTCAGGGAGGTGTCCCCTTTCCCACCTAGAATTCAAGATTCTGATCTGCTGACTACAGATCCCCTTGTCCAAGCTTGAACTTTTAAAGAAGGATAAGTAAATAAATGTTGTGGCTTCTACAAGGATTCAATCTTTTTTCCTCTTATGTATAAAAATAGGCTGATCACACAATTTTCAAGAGAATATTTAAAAAGAGGACCAGCACTCTTGATTTTCTCACAATTCAGAATGAGATATTTATTTACAGAATGCAGGTGCAATTGACAGCTGAGATAATCTGCACCGAACAAAAGAAAACTTGTTTTTCTTTTATTGCAAGGATTGCTGTTGGTGTTTTAAATAAATCCTCAGAAGAAATATCTTGTTCCTGTGATAGCTTTTTTTTTTTTTTAACTTTGTGACACTTACAACATTCTATTCTATATTAAAACTACTCACAGTTGTTTATCTCTTCTAGAGATAGATTGTACATTTCTTGAGAGTACTGGCCTCATTTCTGCATGATCCTAGAGCAGTTGTAACAGTACTTAGAAGACAGTAGCTGCCCAATAAATATTAGTTAAATATGCAAGTAAATAATTGGTTCCTCAAGGAACCCTACCCCTGGTTTCACTCTGTGTGTCCATCTTTCCCTGTATAAACGCTCAGGTCATTATAACTGAGAATCAAAGCTGAGCTATGGGACATGAATACATTCTACCTCATAGTGCTCTGCAAATAAATCAAACCGTTATCTCACACTATCGAATACAATAAGTGAATAGTCACCATCAGCAGGTACCAACAAAGACACCCTTCTGCAGACTCCACTGCCACTCTCTCTTGCTCACCTTGGAATCACCTTGCAGTCTTGACTGACACTCAAACTTCTGGATCATAGCCCACCATCTGGACTTCTGTCCTCCTCCAAGTGCACTTTCCATACTGGGCTGCTGCTCAGTTGTTAATTAGTGACACTGACTAGAACAAAATGTCCTATTTGTGATCATTTAAATTATAAGTGCCTTTCCCTTCCCAATAGCAATTATTGCCAAACACTCTCCATTCCAAGCTTCATCTAATTCTCAGTTTAACAATATGTTATTTACACATTAAGAACAAATGGTGTTAGATGTTTGGCCTTAGAAAGTCTTTCCCTGAGTTTTTAGAGATCACATTTTTAAAAGGAGACATTGAAAGAGTAAGCAAAATTATTGAATGGTTAAGGTTGGGGCTGGAATGTTCCAGACTTGCCAGTCAGGTTCAGCCAGCTGCCTGTGACTTTCCACACATCAGCAAGTTCCCCTCATAAAAGGTTTATAGCCCAAGCCAGGCCGGTTTTAGACAGAGTTAAACCAACACCGCACAAAACAGTGAAGTGAAAACAGTGTGAAACCAATTAAAACAAATTGGTAATGAAAGCAACAGCTGGATATCAACACATTCTCCGTTATTGGCATGTCAACGGGACGAGTTTTAGAGAAACCCGTGCTGTCTAAAGGAGAAGAGAGACCAGTTCCCTAATGGGACAGAGCAGGCCTGTAATTCACCAGACACATTCCTGCCCACTTGCCCCAGAAGGCTACCTGTACAGATGAAAACCCAAGCAAGACATTTTTGTCTCTTCTAAAGCCTCCAAACAGACCATCACCACAAGAAATAATATCTCTCTCACCTAAATCCTGAACTTGAAACTCACTTGGCAAATAATGCTGTGACAGGAAAGGACAGCGGGTGCAGCCTGAAAATCACTGGGCAGACAGATGACCTGGGTTCTGGGTCCAGTGCTGGCATTACAGTCTTTATTCCTACTACACCCTAAACACCTCATCTATAAAGAGAAGCATATACAGTCGCCCCTCAGTATCCCTGGGGATTTGTTTCAGGATCTCCCCGGAACTTAAAATCTGTGCATGCTCAGTTCCTGATATACAATGGTACAGTATTTGCAATTAACCTCTGCACATCCTCCCATATGCTTGAAATCATCTCTAGATTACTTATCATATCTAATACAATATAAATGTCACGTAAATAGATTTTATATCCTATTTTTTTAGGGAATAATGACAAGAAAAGAATCTGCATGTTCAGTATAAGTACTTTTTTTTTTTTAATATTTTCAATCTTTGGTTGAATTCAAGGATATAGAACCCATGGATAAGGGACAGCCAAATATACTATCTTGTACTGCCAGCTTCACAGGGGTATCTCAAAGATAACATGAGAAATCACTTAAGAACTTTGAAAATTGCAAACATTACCCATGAAATAGGAAACTATTCTTGAATGGCTGGTGTATTTTTGAAAACCAGTTTCAAATCTTCCAGAAATAATAATGTCTAGTATTGGATTATTTCCTTCTTCCCAGAGCACTGGGCAAATCCAGGATCATATAATTGCTGAGAAATTATAGATCACATGTAATATTCCATCTTAGTTGAGTTTATATGTGCTAGATATTTTAATTATTTCATTGATAACAAGCCTCTGAATTAGGTATTATCATTCCACTTTATAGACAATGAAATTGAGGCTCAGAGAAGTCAAATATGCAAGTTATACCAAGTCACATAGCTGTTCAGTTGAAGAGCCAGAACTTGAATACAAAGCCTTAATTTTAACCACCATGCTACTTCCCTGGTAGCATGTACTGAGAAATACAAACTGTGTGATTTTGGTGATACCATATATACAACTTAAAACACTTTTAAATTTGCATTTAAATTGTCATTGTACAATATAAAGGTGAATGGTCAGATGCATGCCAGTGACTTAAAATGTCATTTTCTGGTTGGGTGTGGGAGCTGTAGCTTACAGATTAGGGAAACAGGAGCATGTGGAGTTTCCTGAGCACTATGGGCAGGAGCCTGAAGGGAACAAGATAAAATATAAATTTTTCCTACTTACAGTGACATCAAAAAGTAAATAAAAAATGCTGCTTTGACAAGTCAAGAGAGTCAGACCACCCAAGAAAGGGGAAAGATTTTTATTTTAGTACCTGTCGTGCACTTTTCTGGCTTTTTTATAAGAGTCTTCTTACCTTCATTTTACCCTGGGCCCTGCAGCTTAAGTACCTGGCCCTGGACCCAGGCAAACAAGCCTCCTACAATCCTCAAAACACACCCTCAGGTTTTATACCAGCTTGACATTTTGTGGCCGGGGTGAAGCCAGAGATTTTGAAATCAACTCGGCTTACAATAACAGAGGACTTGGAAAAGGAAATTTAAAGTCATGGCCTTAAAGCACATGGGCTTTACATTCTGTTTCTAGAACAAAAAAGCTTTTAGTTTGCTGCTACCCGTGAAAATAGGATATTAACCTATTAAAGCTGAAAGATGTGAAATACATACATTTTCCCTCATGGTTTCAAAGTAAAGGGAATAAGACCTAAGTTGCGTATGAGTGTCTGGGCTACAGAGTCTAAAGGCATTTCCACAGGGAGAGTTGAAACTGGTCTTTGGCGTCCATATATTTTCTATGGATGGACGGATTACACTGTAATGATTCAGAGCATAAAACCAGAATGACTCAAGTTTATCTATTTACTGCTTACAACAAAAACAACCAGACACTTCACGAGTACAACTACAATTTAAAAGAAAGAGAGAGAGTGCAAAATAGACAACCTATGCTGGATGAAGTACAAATATTGGACCAAATAGTTTAATTTTTTTAAGTATTTAAAATACTGTAAAAGAGATAAGGGAAGATACCAGTAGCATGAAGCATGACAAAGTTGAAATATGTGTTCAAAAATATAAAGAGCTTAACAGATAAGATATATAACAAAATAGTTATATACTAGAATAAGGAAACCATGTCTTAGAAAATCAGGTCAAGAAATTATCTCAAAAGTCATTAATAATAATAAAAGAGATAAAAAATTTCAAAAATATAAACCACCTAAGCTGTGTGTTAATAGGTGTCTTGGGATGATAAAAAAAAAAAAAAAAAAAAAAAAAAATTTAGAAAAAAAATGTTTTAAAAAAAAGTGACATGAAAAAAGAAAAAAAATTTTTTAAAATAAAATTAAGAAGAATATGTTCCAGCTCCATCCATGTAACCTCAATTGCAACCTAGGAATAGGGGGAAGAGAAAAGGGGGGGGGGGAAGGAGGGGGAGGGGTGGAGGGAGGAGGATCGGTGAGAACACACTTGTGGTGCATCTTACAATGGTATATGTGAAACTTAGTAAATGTGGAATGTAAATGTCTTAACACAGTAACTGGGAAATTGCCAGGAAGGCTATGTTAACCAGCGTGATGTAAATCTGTCAACCGGTCTGTGAAACTAGTGTGTGATGCCCCATGATCATCATGTACATCATTAATGTACACAGCTATGATTTAATTAAAAAAGAGAGAGAAAGAGAAAATTAGTAGAATACTGAAGAAAAATAAGCATTTCCAGAAGTTTCTATAGATAAGAAGCAACACTACAAAGTAAAAGACATCAAATTCCTATCAGCTTCTGGACACTACAGACAGAACATAATGGAGTAATATGTGCAAGGTGTTGAAGGGAGAGAATTTTGAATCCAGAATTGTATTTTTGCCAATACTATTATCTAATTGTGAGAACTGAATAAAGGCATTAAATTTTACCATGCAAAGACCCTATCTGAAAACAACTGAAAGAAATATTCAATTAAAAAATAAAGAAATCTGGCTCGGCACCTGTGGCTCAAGTGGCTAAGATGCCAGCCACATACACCTGAGCTGGCAGGTTTGAATCCAGCCTGGTCCCGCCAAACAATGACAGCTGCAACCAAAAAATAGCTGGGCCTTGTGGCAGGTGCCTGTAGTTCCAGTTACTTGGGAGGCAGAGGCAGGAGAATCGCTTGAGCCCAGGAGTTGGAGGTTGCTATGAGCTGTGATGCCATGGCATTCTACCCAGAGTAACAGCTAGAGGCTCTGTCTCAAAATAAATAAATAAATAAATAAATAAATAAATAAATAAATAAATAAATAAATAAAAATAAAGAAATCTATAAGCATACTCTTTGCATATGAAGACTAAGTAAATACCGGATAGAGTTTATTGCAGTCTTTATGAGAAATCAACAACTAGGAGGAAGAAAGGACCTGTGGTCCATAAAAATTCCAGAAGCAAAACGTAGACATTGTTAATGTGCTTGCGGGTAAAGGGAATTCTGGGTAAGAAGGGATATGGAGGTGGAGAAAAGAGATTATCTTTTTATGTTTATTATGAATATACATTTTCATCAACCTCATATTCAACATTCATGAAGATGATGTTTATGATCACTGATTTGGAAATATCATTAGAAAATTTAACATTAAATGAAGAAAAGAAGAAATGAAAATGTTACGTGATTTCAAACTGCTAACATTCCCATAACCACAGTACTAAATCAGAAGTCCTGATTCTCTGATTTATGTTTCACGTGTTTGCAGGCAGGTGTTTCTCAAGGTTTGTCAGTATCAGCACACCTCAGTCTCATAGAGCCTCATAGTGATGTTTGGCACAAACTACGCTCTACTTTAAACAAACCATTAAGGAGGAGATGACTCCAACAGATTAAGAAGAAAGTGTTCAAATTCTCCTATAAAGCAATCATGACAATGAAACCAAGACCTGACCAGATTGCAAAAAAAGAAAAGGATGGTTTAGATCTAAAATTCATCATACTATTAGGATCTCATTGGGCAAAATATACCATGTGATCAGTGATCATCTTAAAACAGGCTGATATGTGCCATCTTCAACACCCATTTGCAATTTTTTAAAACACTTATTAAACAGTGTTTAATGCATAGTATTGAACAGTAGTCAACAGATACTTTGTGAATTGTATAATATGCACATATAACTAATTTACTAATGTGTATATTACTACTTGTGTACAGTATGAAACCAATGTTCATATTGACATATAAAACCAACATACATGTTTTTACAAATACACTTATGAAACACACAATGAGGAATTTCTACATACTGGGGGTGCCAAAAAAATGTATACACATTTTAAGAGACCTTGTGAAAACAAAATCAATCATTCCTAAAAGGTGCATGAGCTTCAGGTAAAATTGATTTGTATAGCATCTCTGGGTACATTTGACAATAACCATACCTTCAATTCAACTTCAAAATTTGGTTTTTGAAATATGTATGCATTTTTTGGTACCCTCTGTATATAAAACTAATATATATAAATATGTAATGCATGTATATACACATATGTGAGTGATATTTATTGATGGAGAATTTCTATATTACTGATATGTATATAATTTTAGATATATTTATGAATAAATACATGTTATGTATAGGACACATATATAACATAGGTGAGCTGTCCAGAAAGTATCAAGCATGTACTATGAAAAATAGAGACATACATAGCTGGACAATTTCCGGACAGCCCTCGTATATAATGATATATATGGACAGAGAAATACTTCATAACATTGGAGAGGGAAAGAATTTTTTTATATCAAGGCTCAGAATTCAGAAGTCATTAAAAAAAAAAAAACTGATAACCTACACTACATAAAAAATCAAAAACTTCCACTTTGTAAAAATCTTGCAAGAACAGTAAAAAAGAAAAACATGACAAATAGGAAAATATTTGTAAATCATTTTGTAGATATAGGACTAATTTACTGGATATATATGAAGAACACTTGAAAATAAAAACAGGATCTAAAGAGAAAGTTTATATGAAAGGACATTCACACAAAAAGTTGTTCAAGTTCAGACATGATAAAAGAATGCAATTATATCAATGAGATCCCATATTTTACTTATTAGAATTGCAAAGAATCTGAAAACACCACAACGTGGTTCAATAAGACTGTTATGAGACAGTCCTCTTGGATTTGCAGATGTGATTGCAAATGCATTCAACTCCTATAAAAGCCAATTGGGAATTATGAAACTCACAAGTTTATTTACTACTGCTTCAGAAATCCCACTTCTAGAAATTTGTTCATACATACATCTAATTCTATTGGAGAAAGGTTAGTTACTAGAAATGTTTTTTCAAACACCAAAAGTTTTAAATGCCCAAGTCAGCATCAGTGGAGACGTAGTTAGATAAATATGAGCTCTACCACAGAGTATTATAAAGCTAAGAAAAAAAAAAACAAAAAAAGGCACATAGAAGCTCTGTTCCAGCTGACTACTGTTGCACAGCAAACCTTTCCAAACTTGCTGACATAAAATGCTAAAATAGCCATTTTATTATGTTCAGGGATTCTTTGGGTCTAGAACTCTGAAAGGGGCCAGTGGGGACCATTCAGTTCTTATTTCACCAGGTTGGGGCCTCAATTGGGAAGCCCTGCCGGCTGGATGTTGACTCCCCTGCTCCAGGCTAAATTCATTCACTGCTAATTCACGTGTCAGGTACTGGGCACTGGCTTTTGGAACCTCAACTGGGGCTAGAGACACATTCCTCCCATAAGTGCAGCATCTCCCTGAGATTTCTGGGGCTTCTTTACAGCATGATGGCAGGGTTCCAAGAGCAATACTAAAAAAGATGGCCAGGACGAGTTCTACCACCTTCTCTATTTTAGTCTCTTCACATAGCATCATTTTCTCTGTGGTTGAAAGCCCACCCGGATTCAGGGAAAGAGAACATCAGCCCCTCTCTTGATAGAGGAAATGTTGAAGTCACTCTGGAAGAAAAGTAGATGGCCTGGGAGCTATTGTTGCCACACCTTTTTGAAAATATAATCTGTTTCACAATGTGGGACTGTTGCAGGAAGACAGAGGCCCAATGGAGAGAAAGGGCACCCAAACACCATGTTTATAAGAGGAAGGGCTTTATTCATCAGCCGGGAGCTTAAGGCATATAATTCCAAAAGGCCGCACTTCCCAACTGGCTTGGTCTTTCCCTTTTTATCTACAGTCATAAAGTCCTACCCCACAGCCCACAGGTACCTTTCTCATTGGCCAGTTTGAATCAAGTGGGAGATGCTATTCCAGCCCTCACAGAACTACAGGATTTCACAGAAGTGGAAATTTCCAAGTTCCAGGAAGTCAAGTTCACAAATTCCCAAGAGCTGAGTCACCATGGAGAGGACCCTGCAGGTGTATCCTTGTGGTCTCCCTGAGAAGACCTGTTCTCCTAGACTTCACCCTCCTTGGGTGTCCTCTTTCAGGACAGGGTACTGTGCTCCCCACTGCAACAAATGTTCCCCTTCATAAACATATCTTTCATGAAAACAAAATGGAGCAAATGGAAAATACACAAGAAACTATCAAAAAAAAAAAAAAAAAAATACTCCATGTTGTGGGAAGAGTTTGGAGGGGACTGTAGAAAAATAAGTGAATAAGGCCAGGAGGGAGACTTTTTTAACTTTTTTTTTTAATTGGGGGATATGCATGCTTTGAAAAGAAATTAAAAATAATAACTGACAAACACACTGACAGATACTCACATTTACACACATGCATAGATAATTCCTCCATTAGAATAATTATCTGGATTTGCCAGCCCACCCACCTCCCCAAGCAAAAAGCATGTTTTACCCTCAAGCAAAGAGTATGCTTTTCGGGCCAAAGAAAAATCACTTTAAAATATTCTAAGTGCTTAGATAGAAAACTGCCTATTGTTCATTCATGTTTGGAATGAAGGTCAGCGATACTCATCTCCAATATAAGACCTGGAATCTGTTCTTTTTCTTTGCATTTCATCTCTAACTGTGAAGGTTGAAGTATCGGTGGTTTTGGAATATTTATTCTCTCTCTGAATCTTCCCACTCCCCCAATAAATGATATTTATTCAGTATTACGCTTAGCTTTGCTTTTCGGCCAAAGGAAAAGAAGTCATTTTTGCTATTTCCAGTGCAACATTTATTTTAATCTTCACAACAGCATTGTGAGGAATTAACTATTATTTTGTCAGTTTTACAGGTAAGTTTGCAAAATACCAAAATGTACACATTGTATGCAATAGAGACAGAGCCTATGAAGGTTTGGTTGGGTCCAAAATTTATTCTCTAAACTCAATTTTAAGACCTCCTATTCTAATACTAGGAGTTCACACTCACTGGAAAACACTTTAGCAAAGCGTGAAGACATTTAGGTGGCTGTAAATCTAAAGATCACTTAAGACAACCTTCTCAATTACAGAAAAGGAAATTAAAGTCAGAAGGGAAAGATAGCAGCATGCAAACCTCACACAGCTTCTAAGGTGAACCCTGATTCCTAAGGTACTGTGCTCCCCACTGCAACAAGTGTTCTCCTTCACAAACACAATGCACTTGTCACCTAATAACCCTGCCACCATTGCCTGACAGGTTGTGCTCAAATCAATTCCACCACTGTAGCTCCTCACAGTACAGCTATAATAGCTGAGTGGGAAGTGATCAGCATCACAAAGGGAGAGGATGGCCCACTTTCCCCAGGCTATAAAAAGAGTCCTAATTATGCTAATGATTTAGAAAACAACAGTTTGTAGCATACAGGAGAATGCTAATAAACAGCCCTGGAATTTGAATAGTCTCTACTGGGGAATGCACGTGGGCTATGCAGAGGAAGGGCACTCCTAGATGAAGCCCTTTCAGGGCTCCCACTGCTCTCAGACTTCAAGCCTTCAAGCTGGACATCCCCAGGGGTTATTTTCACTTACCCAGGCTAACTTTGAACCTGCCTAAGGCCCAGTTTCCTTTATGGTGTGAAAGGAAGATGATGCTCCAGCAAGAACACTTTATTCATTGGCATTAAGTGTCCCTTCATAACTGGAGCAAGTGTCCCTTCATAACTGGAGCAATAGTTTCTTACCAATTGATTTTGAAAAAAAAAAAAAGATAAGTTTTCTTTACCCTGTGCCCACTTTGGGCCAGAATGTGGTGTTACTGGACAAAGAGGGTCTGGCCACCTGCCACTCTCAGCCAATATGCAGAGATTGGGGGTAGGTTCACCAAACTTTATCAGAAGGCCGGGACTCTGGAGAACAGTGAGGGCAGCCTCTCCAAGACTGTTCTGCTCTTCCATTTATAAATTAAAGTTTTATACATAATGGTGCACAGTAAAAGATGACAATAACTTTTTTTTTTTTGGTTAAATCATAGCTGTGTACATTAATGCAATCGTGGAATACAAGGTGCTGATTTTATATACAATTTGAAATATTTTCATCTAACTGGTTAACATAGCCTTCATGGTATTTTCTTAGTTATTGTGTTAAGACATGTATATTCTACATTTAGTAAATTTCACATGTACCCTTGTACCTTGTGTACCATAGGTGTGGTCCCACCGATTACCCTCCCTCCACCCATCATCCTCCCTCCCCTCCCCTCCCCTCCTTTCCCCTTCCCCATATTCTTGGGCTATAATTGGGATATAACTTTCATATAAAAGCTTCACTACTATGAAACCAAGCTATAACTTGGTTTCATAGTAGGGCTGAGTACACAGGATACTTTTTCTTCCATTCTTGAGATACTTTGCTAAGACGAATATGTTCCAGCTTCATTCATGTAAACATGAAAGAGGTAAAATCTCCATCATTTTTTAAGGCTGCATAATATTTCATGGTAAATACCACAATTTATTAATCTATTTATTAATCCATTTGTGGTGTACATATACCACAATTTATTAATCCAAGGTCAATGGGTACTTGGGCTTCTTGCACAACTCAGTGACAATCTATTATAACATTCCCAATTGGAAAGTTAATTTCTTTAATCAATCTTCTTAAAGTAAAGACCACAATAGCCTCTATTTTAAATAATAATCAGCACAACTCAGTAACAGTCTATTACAACATTTCCAATTTAAAAATTAATTCCTAAACTATTCTTCATGATGATTTTTAGGGTGGGAGTTAAGTTTTCACAACAGTAAGAACGGGAGACTAGAGGTGAAGTCCAGCTGTGTCATGTTCACCTTAGCCTAACAGACTCCATTTCATTCTCAATGCATTGCTTTCGTTGGAAAGCAAAGAGAAAACAGGCACAATCTACAATCCGGACTGAATTACTTCCTCTATCAATGCCAATGTGAAACACGAATATTTGTCGCACACGTAGTAAGGACTAGAATCAAACATTACCTTACTCTGCAATAATCCAGTATGGTCCTGCCTTCATCAGTTAGACTGCTATAACAAAAATACCATAACCTGGACAGCTTAAACAGTAGAAATGTAGTTCTCACAGTTTCAGAGGCATTGAAGTATAGCCAATTGGTGTTGGCAAGTCCAGTGCTTGGTAAGGGCCACCTTCCTGGTTATGTCCTCGCATGGTGGAAAGAGAAAGAGAAGCAGCAAGCTTGTGTCCTTTCTTTTTCTTTCTTTCTTTTTCTTCTTCTTTTTTTTTTTTTTTTTTTTTTTTTTTTTTTTTTTTTGGGTGAGGGGGCCGGGAAATAAGGGGGGGGACGGGGTTGTTGCCAGGGTGGGGCCCGGGGATGGTAACAACAT
>CAUYPK010103574.1:0-44203 GCA_963574355.1 Loris lydekkerianus
TGGTACATGTATACCATGGAATACTATGCAGCCTTAAAGAAAGATGGAGACTTTACCTCTTTCATGTTTACATGGATGGAGCTGGAACATATTCTTCTTAGCAAAGTATCTCAGGAGTGGAAGAAAAAGTATACAATGTACTCAGCCCTACTATGAAGCTAAACTATAGCTTTCACATGAAGGCTATAACCCAACTATAGCACAAGACTATGGGGAAAGGGCCAAGGAAGGGGAAGGGAGGGGGGAGGTTATGGTGGAGGGAGGGCAATGGGTGGGGCCACACCTACAGTGCATCTTAGAATGGGTACAGGCGAAACTTACTAAATGCAGAATACAAATGCCTACATACAATAAGTAAGAAAATGCCATGAAGGCTACGTTGAACAGTTTGATGAGAACATTTCAGATAATATGTGAGACCAGCACATTGTACCCCTTGATTGCACTAATGTACACAGCTATGATTTAACAATAAAAATAAATTAATTAATTAAAAAAAAATTAGCTGACCAAAGATCGAATTCTTGGTCCATATTTTTTTTTAGCATACAAGCCAACAAAAAATTTGCTGTCTCTTTAACTTCATTTTCTAACAAAATGAAAAACAGGATTTAATGAACAAATTCTTTGAAACTTTGGGGATCTAATAGATCCCTGGTATCAATCCTATCCCCAAATTTCATTATCCCATGTGCAATTCCTGATAAAATTTACAGGGGCTTGAGCTCTATTTGAAAAGCAAAAAGTGCAATCAGCTATTTAGGATGGAGGATTTTCCTGCGGATGTGTGATTTGTGGAATGTGGTTTAAGTGAAACTTTCACAACAGGGGTCTTTCATATGAAGGGTGATTAGTGTCTTGGTTAAGCCCTTCAGAAGGTCACTGTAATCAGCTGAAAGGGCAGCATGTCCATTTCAGATACCAGGCTCAATCTTGGAATTGAAGAAACCCAAAATGAAACCTGCCCACTCCATGAAAACAGGGGCAACCTGGTTTGGGGAGGTGGACCAAATCTTTGGATCAGGAATGTCAGTATCAAAATTGCCACACCAGCCTCTGAAAACCAGAATGGGTTTATAATAGCATGAAATGTCAACAGCGGTAACATGTCAGGAGCCCGCTGAATCCCTCTAGTATTTTTGGAGTTCTTGGTGATGAATTCTTTAAGTCCCCTAGGAAGACATTAGGTTAATATGCTCCAAAGATCTGTGGGTAATGTGCACAAGAACAGCTTTGTTTCCAATAGAGAAAGTTCTGTGGAGCGTTCTCCATGTCCTGTGGCCACATGACATCCTTGCTTCTGCAATCCCTGACGGGGGCCCACCCCTCTCTGACAACACTGGGAGGTCTTATAGTTAATGTGGTGGGTTGAAAACACAGCTCAGTCCACCACCCACATCACCATGTACAGCAACGAAGGGCAGATTTGCAGGAGGACACCAGCTCAACAGTCCTCTTTTCCAATTCCTTTGTTCCATTAGGTTCTGAAAACACATGAAAATAGAAAAGGGACATTTTTTTTATAGCCTTCTCTATTCCAGGCAGAAAAATGGAATATCTCTTTCTGGCAAAACCTATCAGCCCAAGAGAAAAGAATTAGTGGTATCTAGCCTCATCATGCCAAAATTTAGTGATCCCTAAAGTTCTGAGAAGTTCTCCTGTCAATAGCCCTGTGCTCAGAGAGTTTCAATTATTCCTCACTTTGTCCCCAAACTCATTTATAAGGTCCTTAGAAGGACTTATGATAAGGATGGAAAAATGTTGTCAACCAAGAGATTGTGCACAAAACATAAGCTTGCACTTGCTTAGGCTGGGCCACGAATTTGGCTTGTTCTTTCAACAGACAACTCCAGCAGGGAAGCAGGGACGGGGGTCTTCTCTCTTCCCGGACCTTCTCCCTGGTGATGGTTGCCAGGGAGAAGGTAGATTTAGTGTCTGTCCTTGGGGGCAACACGACAGAATACCAGCAGGCAACAGGCTGTGTTTTGACTGTGGTGGCCCTACAGTATCCATCACTACCTGCATACACACTTCTGTTCATCACAGCTGATGAAGATACCTCTTGGGTAAATTCTGTCATGGCTTTTGACTTCTAACCCACCAATCCATTAGTTCCCCCAAGAAGATTAAAGACATGTTGGAAATTGATCTAAAAAAAAAAGAAAAAAACAAAAAACCAAAAACCAAAGTAAGGGTTGACTTCTAAAGCTTTTACACCCCAGGAGGAGATTGACTTAGATGACTGTTTTGCCTAGGAGGTTGCCGTGAAGGAGTGAGAAAGCTTATTTGTCCTCTCCTGACATGTGTTTTAGAACATTAGGGTGCCCGTGATGAAGCGATTAAACTCAATTCCAGGCAAGCTCCGTGCTCTATAAATTTATGTGGAAGCATAAAACATATATCTTTTCTTCTGAAAGCTTAAGAAAATTCCTTCTGATATCCTTAAATATTACAGTACTTAAGTTACTTCTGATACTTACTTCTGATATCCTTAAATATTACCCGATCCCTACAGTACAGTAGGGATCATGGTACATCTTGTCTTGCCTCTAAATGGCTCAGAAACCCAGAATTTTATCCCTTCATTAAAAATGGATCCATATCTTTTGATTCTCCTTCACTGACTCACGGTGTATATTGAGCATCTATTATGCACCAGGCATTGTGCTAGGCACTGGGGATATAATAACAAACAAGACTTTGGGGGTCCCAGTTCAGCAGGGAAACAGACACGCACAGAAGCACCTCCCTGGACTTGTGTTCCACAGGACTTGTAATAAAAAGCCGGTTGTGTGAACTGCTGTGAAAGTCCGGGAAGGGCCACTGATTCCTCCCCAGGGCTGGCAGTGGAGTTGAGGAAGGGTGAGGTCACAGAAGACTTGGTGCAGTTGTGCATACTTCACTTATATAATAAAAGCCAAAGCAGTTTTTGTTTTGCTTTGTTTTCTAAGATAGAGCCTTGCTCTGTCACTCCAGGTAAAGTGCAATGGTGTCATCATAGCTCACGGCAACTTTAAACTCCTGGGCTCAAGCCATCCTTCTCCCTCAGTCTCCTAAGTAGTGGGACCACAGCACGCACAACCATACCCAGCTAATGGATCTCACTCACTCTTGCTCAGGCTGATCTTGAATTCCTGACCTCACGTGATGAGCCTACCTCGACGTCCCAGAGAGCTAGGATTATAGGCGAGAACCACAGCGCCCAGCCCAGCCAAAGACATTTAATCTGAACATCTGTTGAGTGCTGGGCAGTGGCTAGAAAGAGATAAAACACACAGTTCTTTATCTGGAGGCCAAGACCAAACTGATTTCAAACTATTGGTTTCTTGTAAACACTATTCACTAGGGAAATACTGTGTATGTGTGTTCACAAAGGGATTTGCCCAGTCTGGGGAGAGAGGATGGGATTCCAAATTCTCAATGAGTAGTTCAAGGAGTATGGCTTGAACTGACTCTTAGTAGCTCAAGCAGGTGGAGTTAGAGCCAGTGGGTAGAAATTAAAAGAAGGCAGGCGCGTGCCCATTTTAAAGAAGACTTACCTTTCTGATATCTAAACTCTCTAAACCTAGACAAACTGTTCTATGTGGAAAGTGCCTTGTTACCACCAAATGAAGTAAAGATGATAAACAGATATTTAGGTATTGCTGGCCCAGATTTACTTGACAACCATCTACCAAGTGCTCAGGCACGCACTGATGAGTAAGCCACCTGTCCTGACCTTCCAGAGACAGGCAGGTACAAGGGCAAGTACATGTGCTGTGACACTTGGCAGTGGAATTAGTGAGCGAGAGGTGGGTATGGAAGGCTTCACAGCGGAGGCTGCTTCCAAGCTGAGATCCAGAGGACAAGAATAGAGCCCACCAAGGTGATGGGAGGGCAAAGGAGGAATGCCAGGAGACAAACAATCCCTTCTAAGTTCATGCAAATTTATTGGTCAATATGCTTATAAACATCTACATTTCACTTTTCACTCAAAGTAGAAGATAAATAAGACCATGTTTATTAGGCATCCTGTAAAATTGTGATTAGCCTAACATGTGGCCGCATTCCTAGAATGTCCTTGGAAGATACGGGTACAGCCAGCCCAAGGGGCCCAACTCAACGACTGTTGGTCCTGACTGTTCTCAGACACCAGAGGAGGACTTAAACATTTTTGAGGAAGGCAAAGTACAGGGTCCCCTAAGGCACAGGACTAAGGACAGTGCTGCCATGGCAACCTCTTTGGTGTCATCCACATAGGGGTGCACAGTTGACACAGCTGACCATCTGCATGGGTCTGAGACCTTGGCAGACTCCACATCTGGTATACACTCAGTGTGAAGAGGCTGCTCAGTGGGGGACTGGTCCCACATGCAGGGATTCTGGAGAGTGAACTCTGATTCAGGATCTGCAGGAGGTAGGTTTGAGGGTGACCAGAAAATGAGGAGGTGGGGGTAGTGGTGAGTGAAACAAATTTGGGCAGAAAAAGGAGATGAACCAAAATGCGATTGGAAGAAGGCCATGCTGATTTCAAGGGAAGCTTTCAAATTTACCCCAGATCAAGGCAAGGTCGGTTGCCTTACCTCACATCCCAGGAGCTGACTCAGAAGGACTGTGGCCTCGGGAGGGGGCTCTCTTTAGCTGAGGACCATTTCTGTGAGAGACTCAGCTGTCAACTGCCAGCACTCCCCAGCACCATGTGAGAGAGGACTTCAGTCCTGGGTGGGGACCTGTTAAGTCATCACAAAGTCACTGTGAGATAAGGATTCCTCAGCATGTGTGATGGGCCACGACTATTAGATAGTTCATAAAGAGTGAGCGATAAATCTAAGAATCCCCAGATTTTCTTGTTGAATTAAATGGTAAGAATTTGAAGCCTTGGAGGAATATGTGTGTGTGTGTGTGTGTGTGTGTGTGTGTGTGTGTGTGCGCGCGCGCGTAGGAGAGAGAGATGGAGGCAGAGGGAGAGAGACTGAGGAATTGGCTCAGGTCATAGTGAAAGTTGACAAGTACAGACTCTGCAGGGTGGCTGGAAGGCTAAAGACCCGGGGAAGGTTGCAGCCCAAAGGCGTCTGAGCAGAATTCCTGAGAGTCCTGAGGGAGGTCAGTCTGTCCTATGAACGCTTTCAACTGATTGAATGAACACTCCACCTGTGTTAAGGAGCATAATCTTCTTTACTCAGTCTGTTGACCTTCATCTTAGTATCCTCTGAAAAGTACCTTCACAGAAACATCTGGAAGCATGTTTGACTATCCATGTACCATGGCCTAACCAGGTTGACACATAAAAATTGCCATCTGTGTGTGTGTGTGTGTGTGTGTGTGTGTGTGTGCGCGCGCGTGCGCGCCCGCGCATGCAGCGGGACGATTAGGCTGGGGTACAGGAGGAGGAAGCAGCTTTACTGTCACTTTTCTCTCTCCCTCTTTCCTATTCCTGGACCAAACATGCCGCTGTCACATGCACCAAGCCCTTGCCAGGACTGGGCAGCCCATTACGAGCCCAGCAGAGTGTGGGTTCCTCAGGCCCCTGCCAAGCACCACGCTACTTTGGTAATTGAGTAAATTCTTATGTGGAGGCGTTTTTCAGACCCCACTGCCGCTGCACCTGGAGGCCTCTCCCTGCATCCCGGTTACCCCCAGTTAGGGCACCTCAGTGATAGGGAGAGCCTAGGGGAGACTTACGCACCTGAGACATAACCCTGCCCCTCCCTCCCCCACTCAACTGTACCCAACCTGTCTCCAAATACACAGACATAGCATTTACATATTTCCTGTGGGTGCTTCGTATCTCCTGGTTGAATGCTTTATCTGGGACAAAGGCAAGACCCAGAAGTAACTTGCAACTTTTCCTAGTAGAATGATTTAGCTTGTGTTCATATTCAGTCTGTCCTTTCAGTATGCTCATGCTGTCCATACCCCTATTAATACACAGAAGGCTTCAGGTAATCATGTGCATTTCTTACCCACAGAAAAATGCTTAGAGACCTTTTCAGCTAGAGCAATTGTGCATGTGGCTTAATTATTATTTTAGAATATCTTAGAGACATTTCCTGTTTGAACACTCCCTATCAAGCCCAGGACTGCACAGGAGAAGAGAAGATGTGGGCTGATAGGTCAGCAAACAATTAGTAGCATTTTCCCCGCCCACATGGGGGAAAGATTCCCTGTGTATTCAGGGATAGGGTGAGGATTCTCTCTGCCATGATAACTCACCTTTGTGTTTTAAAGTTCTTTTTTTCCTTCTTAATGCACTGAGTTCTTTGAATCTAAAGGAATTTACTTCTGTTTCTCTCCTTTTACCATATTTTCCCAGTGAAATAAAACATTTAAATATAAAGGAATACTGGAAAGTCAGTTGGACGTTTCTGTAGGTCATGTTGTTATGGTCTGAAGGTTTGTGCCCTGCTCCCAACTTGAATTCACATATTGACACCTACTTCACCAAGGTGAAGACATTAGGAGGTGGTGTCTTTGGGAGCAATTAGGTCATGTGAGCAGAGCCCATGGGTTGGTGAGAGACCCCCCTTCCTTCCACCATGCAGGACACAGTAAGGATGGGCCATCTGTGAACAAGCAGAGCCCGCCACGGGTGGCTCAGCAGGGTAGCTGAGTCCTCACCAGGCACCAAATCTGCCAGTACCTTGATCTTGGACTTCCCAGCCTCCAGAACCACAAGGAATGAATCTCTGTTGTTATAAACCAGCCTGTTTGTGCTGTTTTGTGATAGCAGCCATAATGATCTGCTTGTTAGACATGTAAGATGAGGAAGTAGGCTCTTCAAATGCAGCTTCCAATTTCTGTTTTGAAACTGAGGTGGATTTCTGGAAGAGTTTAGTCTTCCTGCCTCTGCCCTAATTCCATCCAATACCTTTCCAACATGGTAGCAGAGTTTTCTAAAATGTCCTATGGGATGAAATGGGGTGTATGTGTGTGTGTGCATGCCTGTGTGTGAGAATGTGTGTATATGTGCGTGTGTGAGTGTGTGTGTAGGGGTCCAGCTGTGCAGTGTGGCCGGGGCGTGCTCTCATTCCTGTCCCCTCCACTTTCCTCCCCGCTTCCCGCTGCCCCACTCTCCCTCCTTGGCCGGGCTCTGTGTCATTGCTGCTGCCTGCCTTGAGTCCTGAGGCAGGGCCAGGCCTCACCTGCTCTGCTGAGCCAAACCGTTGCAGGCTCTGCTTGTTGTCTTTCCCAAAATTCTCTCATCCCCTTTCCCTCTGTCTGTCCTCTGCTACAGAAGCTGAGAAGACCAGTCACCCACTTTCTCAGCCCTGCCTGCCTCATCCGCTCCAGATAGGATGGCTGTGTGACTCAGTCCTGATCAGTTCAACAGCGGGGGAAGTCAGCTAGCAGGGACTTCAGGGCAGTGCGGAGTACACAAGAGGAGGCCCCTGGTGTTCTTCCTGCCTTCAAATGTGGTGTGAGAAGCATGGGGACGTGAGGTGACCAGGAGGCATTCAGGTAAAAAGCCGACATTCTGAGGCTGGTACAGCAGAAGGATGGCACGAGGAACAGCGAAACGTTCCTGAGACGGCCCACCTCTGATTTTCTCATTAAAGTGTTTAAACCACTTTTTTTGAAGAAGAATAATTTGCAGCCAAAAGCAATCTTAACTAAAGCATAACCTAGCCAATGGGTTTCAATATGTATTTATTGGGTGAGTGAATAAGAGAATAAATGAATGAAACTCCTGCTCTACCACGCTGCCTGCCCTCAGCCACCCTTGTCTGTTACTGTAGCCTCATCTGGAAGTTGAAGGCGGACTGGCTCACCGGACAGCTCACTTGGCTGATGCCGGGAAGGGCCAAGCATCTGGGGCTGGGACAGCTGGGGTCCTGGACGTCTCTCTCTGTATTTCCCTTGTTGCCCCACATGGCCTTTCCTGCGTTGCAGTTCAAGGTACTTGGACTTTTCACAAGGGCCTCAAAGGTGTGCATCCCCAAAGAGACAGACAGTGAGTGAGCTTGAGAGTGAGCTAGGTGGGACCTGTATTCTTTGTGTGACGCAGGCTCCGGAGTCACATGACACCACTCCTGCCCCCCTGTCAGAGCAGTTAAGAGCCTCCCCAACCCCACCAGGTGGAAGGATAGAGGAAGTACATCTCCCCCTTCTTGATGGGGAGTGGAAGGTTCTGGAAAAGCATGTGGAGCTGGAAATATTGCCATGGTCATATTTTGGAAAATCCTATGACTGTCAGGCCCTGAACACACTTCTGGTGTGACACTGACCATCTTGATGTTGTCTCCTGCACATATCCTAATGACTGAAAGATGGGAACCTGGAGATGTCCATCTTTATTTTATGCAGTTAGTGTAAATAACTGAATAAATACATGCTTAATGAATGCCCTAATTCAAACTCTCTGAGCCTCACTTGTGTGCATCTCAGGAGTGAGGTATCAGCAATGATAAGAATTATGACCGTGGTGCCAAGGTCCTTGGCATCTAACATTCTGACTCTGTGCCTTATGGAGGGTAAAGAATAACAGGTAAATTGGGTGTAAATGCTGACCAGACCTCCTGCGACAGGTAAAGCGGGTGTAGATGCTGACCAGGCCTCACCCCACAGGTAAAGCAGGTGTAGATGCTGACCAGGCCTCCTGCGACAGGTAAAGAGGGTATAGATGCTGACCAGGCCTCCTGCGACAGGCAAAGCAGGTATAGATGCTGACCAGGCCTCCCCCCACAGGTAAAGTGGGTGAAGATGCTGACCAGGCCTCACCCCAAAAGTAAAGCAAGTGTAGATGCTGACCAGGCCTCCCCCCACATGTAGAGTGGGTGTAGATGCTGACCAGGCCTCCACCCACAGGTAAAGAGGGTGTAGATGCTGATCAGGCCTCCTGCGACAGGTAAAGTGGTGTAGATGCTGACCAGGTCTTCTGTGACAGGTAAAGCGGGTATAGATGCTGACCAGGCCTCCCCCCACAGGTAAAGAGGGTGTAGATGCTGATCAGGCCTCCTGTGACAGGTAAAGCAGTGTAGATGCTGACCAGGCCTCCTGCAACAGGTAAAGCGAGTGTAGATGCTGACCAGGCCTCCTGGGACTGGTGAAGCGGGTGTAGATACTGACCAGGCCTCCCGCGACAGGTAAAGTGGGTGTAGATGCTGACCAGGTCTCCTGTGACAGGTAAAGCAGTGTAGATGCTGACCAGGCCTCCCCCCACAGGTAAAGAGGGTGTAGATGCTGACCAGGCCTCCCCCCCACAGGTAAAGCAGGTGTAGGTGCTGACCAGGCCTCCTGCGACAGGTAAAGCGGGTGTAGATGCTGAGCAGGTCTCCTGTGACAGGTAAAGCAGGTGTAGATGCTGTCCAGGCCTCCCCCCACAGGTAAAGCAGGTGTAGATGCTGATCAGGTCTCCCCCGCCGTGCTCCACGGCGGTGCTGTCCTGGAAAAGTTTCTGTGATGATGCTAATGTTCCAGCCAGTGTCACCACGCATGGCAGCTGCACACTTGATGTGGCTAGGGTGACTGGGAAATGGAACTCTATACTTTATTTCAATTCACTTCACTTTAATTTTCAGTAACATCTGTGACTAGTAGCTGCTTTATTAGATAGCTCAGCTCTCCGGGGTCGGGCTTGGCATTCTGTTCCATTTTGCTAGAGCAGCTACTACGGGCCTTACTCTCTGCAGCAAGAGAAACTAAGCTCCTTTAAATTCCTGAGACAGCTTTTACCGTATATACTCGAGTATAAGCCGAGTCTTTCCCGGCACAAAATTTGTGCTGAAAAACCCGAACTCAGCACAAATTTTGTGCCGGAAAAAACTCGGTTTATACTCAAGTATATAGGTAATTGCTGGTTTCAGCAACTTTCTCTTCTACTCACATTCTGCTTTCATTTCTCCAGTTTTTTGCCCAGTTGGTCTTGAAATATAAGGCTTTTTGTTTCCACTTTGTTTTTTTTTTTTTTTGCGTTATCTGTATCTTATACACTAATGTCATTATCTGTGTCGAAAGGTTGTAGACACTGCTGAAGTTAGTTGCCATTTCACGCACTTTAATCAAACCCTCCTTTACACATTCTTCCTGTTGTGTGCATAGAGAAGCTTTAATCTGTCCTCTCCTGACCCCTTGTTTAATTCCAGTTGTCAATCTCCATATGCTGCCCGTTTGGCATGTTCTATTTTTTTTTTTTATTAAAATGTCAGTGGAATGTTTTTGCTTTTATTTGGCTTTTAGAGAGTAAAGAGCTTTGTCTGTTTCATAGTTCGGAAAGGGAGGTCATGGTCATCCTAATTTTACTGGCAAAAGTGTGTATTAGCTTTGTAACCCTGTTTGACCATTTTGAGAGTAAAAACAAATACGTTTTCTTCTCTAAGCCCAGAGGTACTGCTGTGCAGAGTTCAGGAAGCAAGACTGGGGCTCACAAGCATTTACATTTGAAAGGCAAACATTATTTTCATAAAAACAAGTGGGAAATTGGAATCTGGAGTGCCCTGGGGAATCCAGGTTTTGTAGCAAGGGCATTTAGGCTGCTCTGGAAAGAAGCCACAGATTGCCTGGTGCATTTGCAGGACGTGACGTTTGTAGGTCAGGACAACATAACAGTGTCATAGCTGGATTTAACCCAGTGAATGGGAACTGTGCGCATGGATGGATAAGGCAGAGACAGAGAGCTAGAGATTGCAGGAGACAGGGAATGGGAGCTGTTTCATTCACTTTTTTATTGCCGGCACTCATCAGTTTATTCTCTAGCTGTTCGATTTTATGAGCCAGGCACTGTATCAGTGAACAGAGCAAATTAAGATTCCTGCCATTGGCTGAGCACAGTGGTTCACGCCTCAATCCTAGCACTCTGGGAGCCTGAGGCAGGAGGATCCCTTGAGGTCGGGAGTTCAAAACCAGCCTGAGGAAGAATGATTGAGACCCCATCTCTACTAAAAATAGAAAAATTACCTGTATGGTTGTGAATACCTGTAGTCCCAGCTATGTAGGAGACCAAGGCAAGAGGATTGCTCAAGCCCAAGAGTCTGAGGTTGCTGTGAGCTATGATACCATGACACTCTACCCAGGGCAACAGAGTAAGACTGTCTTTTAAAAAAAAAAAAAATCCTGCCATCATGGAGCCAAAATTTTGGCATGGGGTTGGGGTGGAAGAAAAAGACAGCAAAAGGTAGCAGAGAAGTCCATTATAGGAAGCTAGCAGGTAACACATGCTATGAAATAGAACAGCACAGGGCGGAGTAAGGGACACTGAAAAGGCACAATTTGAACCAGGATCTTCACTGAGATGGCCAGGCTGGGCAGCCTTGAAATGATGGTATTTGAGCAAAGTTCTGAGGTGGGGGGAGGTCAACACTGAGAATAGTGCGTGGCACAAAGGAGATGCTGGGAGAGTGTCTGTGAAGTGAGCCAACACACAGATCTGCTCACCCTCCAGTGCCTGTGTTCTTCAGGGGAGCTCTCCAGGAGCCGTCGTGGGCACCTGCACCCCGCCAGTGAGATCACCGTACTCGTGATTGGCCTGCAGCAACTGTCTCCAGTGTTCAGGATTTCTCCACATCTCTACTCCTCATCGTAAGCCAACAATTGCATCAGAGGTTCAACAGAGGTTCAGTGGTGTGTGTTAAAGCCTGAGGAAAAATGGGCCTTATTAAATTTACTGAAAGATGCATGCATGCACAATTATTATCTCCCACTGGTACTTTTTCAAGGTGCATAAAAGCAAATCCTGCAAAATATGTGTCTCTGTGCACTGAACTGAACCGTGTCTGAGCGGGGTGGAGACCTAAGGGGGGTTGTGGAGATTTGCAGAGTGAGTTAGAAGAGGAAAACTTCCTAGCTTCATAATTTTGCCTGGGGACAAGCCTGTGGGAGAGTTTTAATAATGAGCATTCTCCATGGCTCTAAAATTGTTTAATTTCATGGTGATTTTACAACTCCCCTTTTAAGACTTGAGGTACAATGAAAGATCATTTGTCTGAGGTCCTCCAGAGTAAGAACAGTGAGCCGGTAAAAAGTTGCACATTGCCAGATGCCTAAGCTCTTGAGTTAGATTCAAATGGACTCTTGGAATTGATTAAATAGTTCATTCATTTATTTGAAAAATACATGTGAGCACTGTGGGTTGGCAGCCTTCAAGATGGCCCCGAAGGACCTCACTTCCAGGGCTCCATACTCTGGTGTCCTTCCCTCCTATAATCAGTCAGGCTGGCTTAGGTTACCAACAGGACATGGCCGAAATGACAGGCTATGACGTAGGAGGATAGGACATGAAACGCATGACAGCTTTTACTTTGATGTCTTGGGCTCTTGCTGGGAGAAGCCAGTCATCATGTCCCATGTAGCTCCAGAGAGAGCCCCAAATTGGTACTGGGGCCTCCTGTCTGCAGCCTGCACCTCCCAGGCAGCCATATGAGCAAACCACCTGGGAGGCGAATCTCCCAATCCCAGTGGAGCCTTCTGATGGCTGCAGCCTGGAAAGATAACTTGATTGCATCCTCTCACAAAGACTGGACTCCAGATAAACTGTTCCCAAATTCCTTAATTCACAGAAACTTTGGAGTTTCTTGTAGACTTGTTCTTACTCACAACACTCCTGATGCCACATGCGTGAGAGTTTTGCACATCAACAGCCAATTCTCTGATTGGGCACCAATTGGTTGTTTAACTTGATTAGATTCATTTCAGTCTGACACTATCCAGAGTTAGTACAGACCCCAAAGATTAGGGCGTCAGTCCCACAAGACCACCCCCTATCTCAGTTGCAAGTTCCAGGTCTCCCATACTTCTGACCCACTGGCTAGAAAACAGCTACCTCCTCAGGTTTGATAATTTGCCAGGACAGTTCACAGAACACAGGAACACACTTTACTACATTTACTAGTTTATTTTAGCAGCTGAATTGAAGGGGTACACAGGCCAAGGCAAAAAGGGAGGGGTGCACGGAGCTCCCAAGCCTGCATCTGGTGCCACCTTTCCAGGGCTCTGAAACCTCTCTGAGTCCTGCTGTTGACTCAGGGATGCTCTTGACAGTCTCATTGCACAGGCATGGTTAATCAGATCATTGTCCGTGTGCTGAAAGTTCCAACCCTTTAATTATGCCTCCCTCTTTCTGGTGACCAGCTCTCATCCTGAAGCTATCCAGGGGCCCCCAGCTACCTGTCATCTCATTAACATACAGGAGACATTTTTATCACTCTGGAGAGTCCAAGAGTTTGAGAGCTATGTGTCAAAAATTGGGTAGGGGAGGAATAGAGAGGAGTGTGCATAGAACGAATACACATTTCCTATTATATTACAATTGTTTTAAAGCACTGAACTCCGAGACAGTGTTTTACTCAGTGATTGAGTAATGTTGCTATTTGAAAGAGTTAAGGAAAACCTGAAAATGTAGGCGTGGTCTTGGAATGAGGTCAGGCAGCGGGGTTTTGGGAAGAGTGTTAGTGAAAAGCTGAAGGGTCCTGGACACACCAGAAGCGAAGCTGCACTGGCATTAGGCTGCAACTTTACATTTTAAGAGAAAACTTTCTGCTGAACCCCTTATGGCCACTCCTTTCTCAACTGCAGGACAGTTCTCCAGGTGGCCTCAGACTGACCCAGTCCCCCCATTTTTTTGCTTGTAGGTCTCAAGAACTATAGAAGGTGTTCGGAATGTAGCATCTCAGGATAGCAGAGAAATGCCCAGAACAGACTGGGCTCTGTCCCAGTCTCCCCAAGAAACAGGATGCCCTTCACTGCTTTGGCCCAGGGAGGCACATTGCCCCTGGGTACAAAGCCAGGGTGGGCTCTGCAGCGTCCCTCAGCTCAGGTGCAATTAGGGCTCCTGCGGTCGGAAACTGTCTGCCGCAGGCCCCTTTCCTGAGCCTTTGGGGGAACTGGTTGGCAGTGAATCCTAAGTTTCTGTTGTTCCTTGCTGAATTTTTGTAAGTAATATCCCCACTTCATGTAACTTACACATTGGGTGTTCTGTCACACTGGACTGAGATAAATTAGTAACCTGGTTCACATGCCCTTGTTTGTATGGAAAAGCTTTCTTTGGTAATTTCCAGAAGTGATCCTGAAAAGAATGACTCCTGAGGAACAGAAATTATATGAAGCCAAAAGATACCTTCGTTTTTCTCTTTTGCTTATTCATTTATTCAACAAGTACATATTGAGCGGGCACCATATACCAGCTGCCAGAAATAGGGTAGAGCAAGTCAGAGAAGCCCCTGCTCTCAGGGAGCGTGCTTTCTGGGGGTGGGGACGAAACTGGGTGTGCTTTCCAGGGAAGGGGTTGCAGACTAATTGACAAGATAATTTCAGGAGGAGATATAAGTGCTCTGGAGAAACACTGTCACAGTTTCTAGAGTCCAAGAATCCTGCCTGTGTTCCTCTTTTCATCCTACAGTGTTTTTGCCAACAGGCCATAAATGAGAACTTTGAACTGCAATGTGGGGGTGAAATGCTTAAAGTAGATGCTCCTTATAAAAGAAGTGGTACACACTGAATACAGATAGAAAAACTGGGTCATGGAGTGGATGGATGGACAGTCTCAGGGGCACGTCACCAAATGCTTTTATAAGTAGCCTACCCTAGTAAGTCCCATGCTTATTCTAAAGTTTATCTCATTTAAAGCCATTAAAATGTATTGACTTCCCTCTTTTTACACCTGAACTTAAAAAAAAAAAGTTAATATATTTCTTTCTAGTACACCTTAACTTTTAATTCAAACTCCTTCTCCACATTTGATAGCCTATTCTGTGTAAGGCATCTATGTTTAGCTGGATAGCAAAATACAAGGATTCCATGAACTCAAATAGATGTTTAAAGATTTAGGTGGAACCTGAATGCTGTGTGCTGGCTATGGTGTGGGTCATTTAGCTTAAAAACAAACTAGGAGAGAGCTCTATCACATCCCGGCATGCCTTGCATGGCAGATTTAATTCACACTGTGTGGTGGCTGCCTCCTGGGGTTAGTCCACTCATGCATGAGGAAGAATTACTTTTATTCTGCTGGAACTCCTTACGAGAATGTAACCTGCCTCCTGCCTCCAGACCCACTAAAGGTTGACAGTCTCCATGATACAAGGACAAGGCAACAAACACACAAGCAAAACAGCATGCATCGCAAGTTACCATAAGCATGAAGTGGGAGAAAATATTTATCCATAGCTGTTCCTTCATTATTGATACTGCGAGGTGCTCAGGATATAGCAGTAAACAAAACACATGAAATCACTACCCTCAAGGGGATTTTCCACAAAGGGTATAAATAAACTTGACTAGTTTTAGACATGGAGCTATTTAGGGTATGGTACATAGTGTGTAAGAACTAAACAGAGACTATTTCATTAAATTGGGCAAACAGGGATGATCTCTAGAATCAATGAAATGAAAGGCCATGATATTGCTTGATGGGTGTACAGGACTCTAAATGAACTGAGAAAACAGCTCAAGTTCTCTTAACTAACAACAACTAGAAACAGGGTTGGTAGGCAGTGGGGAGGTGGGGTCCCATGGATTTCCCCCAGAGTTTCAGGAGAAGTTGAACAGCTAACCCCGAGAAAGGTAGGTGAGGATCCCAAATGTGACATTAGCACAGACTCAGCACTCAACTCCCAGTTTCTATGTCTCTACCTTCAAATTTTTCAGAGAGAAAAATTATCTCACTAACAATCAAAGCAAGACTGGTCTCATTACTCAGGAGCTGTCCCCCCGCTTCTTCCTCCTAAGAGAGTAAGACCCACTCTCTTCCAATTATAAAGAAGGGATAAGGCAGGATCTGTGGAGCTCCTTCTTTTAACAGCCCAAATCCTCTCATTCCCTGCCCCCTTTTAATGTTACCTCAGGAAGTCACTTTCTCTCTGTGTGCCCCAGCTGCCATCCTCTGCAAACTGGGGACAAATTATCCAGGGACCTGTCTCTGAGGCCTATTGGAAAGAGAAAGGAGGGAGTATATGTGCTACAGATTGAATTGTGTCCCACAAAAAGATCATGAATTCCTAACTGCCAAGACCACAGAATATGACCTTACTTGGAAGTAAGGTCTTCACGGAGGTCATCAGTGTGGGCCCTAATCCGGGTAGGACCAGTGTCCTTATCCAAAGGAGAGATTTGGATACAGACTTGAAAAGGGAGCACATGGCCTGAAGATGACTGCAGACACCCACGAGATTGTCTGCAAGCCCAGGGACACCACAGATGCCACCAAACCGCCAGGGGCCAGGGAGAGGCCCTCAGAAGGAGCCACCTCCCTACACCTTGATCTCGCACTTCCAGCCTTTAGAGCTGGGAGAAATGTATTTCTCTTGTTTAAGCCACCCTGTCTGTGGCTGTTAGTGATGACAGCCCCAGGGCTGTAATACGGCATATAAAGCACTGGGGACATTTAGAACTACTATCACTACACAGAGCATTCCATGAGTGACTGTAGGGACATGTGCAGTAAGTGGTCACTGAATGCCAATCACTATTTTTAGAACAAAGGCTCAGTGGCTCAGAATGACAGTATCCTTATAACACATTCTTCCGCAGAAGGAGGAATCCATCAACCAATGAAAAACCCTGCAGCCATTAGGAGGCTGCTATGTGACCTGTGCGCATGACGCCAGGTCAGGGTCGGCCTGCAGCTCTGCTTGCTGCTTGTTGTTGAGTGACCTCAGAAGTCGTTGCCAAGGTTGTGGGACTGCCAGGAAGATGGCAAAGCAGCCCCAGGACAGGAGGTTAGGGATATGGACAAGCCTTGGCCCTGCTGCTCTGGGTCAGGCCACAATAGCAGGACAATCTCGAAAGCTGCTGGGGTGGGCAAGTGTGAAACACCCACAATCCTAAGCAGGAGAGAGGCTCAGGGCACAGGTGGGTGGCCTTCCCGTCCCACTCCTTTCTGGGGCCCAGTTGGCCTTGACCCTGTTGGCCTTGATCCTGTGCTCCCTCTTGATGCTGTTTAAAGCTGCTATAAAGTGTGTAAAAGCAACTCACAATCCTGAAGGCTTTTTTCTTCTTTCAGCTATTGTTGTTGTCATGGAATTGCTGCCTGATAAATTCCCTTTTGTCCTCAGTTAACATACTGTAATTACAGCCTGACTCTTCCACCATTTCCTGTGAAAAAGAAGGGTGGGTATGCATAAATTGCCTTTGGTGATTCTAGTATTTAGGGAAAGAAGCATTCCATTGTCCTCAGCGGGCTCACCTAAAGTCCTCCTGAGTCACGGAGTGTGAGGTCCCTCTAGGAGACAGCAGGACGGCCTCTTCCATCTTCCAAACAGCAGGACGGCCCCTATTGGCCTTGACCTGACTGTGTCCACTGTAGTTCACTGTTCAAGAACTACAACTATTCTTCAAGAATAATAATGATGCAATTATCATGCATCCTCCTGGGTTTATTGGGGTGGGGAGGAGATAAAAGTATGTTATT
This sequence comes from Loris lydekkerianus, assembly GCA_963574355.1. NCBI lineage: Eukaryota > Metazoa > Chordata > Mammalia > Primates > Lorisidae > Loris > Loris lydekkerianus. The sequence goes on from CAUYPK010103574.1 coordinate 17,315, forward strand.
TTGAAACAGGAAGCTACTTTTCATGAAACTTGAGAGCCCATTATACGCTATCAGCTTAAAACATTTCCCAAAGTATTCTGGGTCAGTCTGGATGTCTGTGGAGCAAGTCTTGAAGACTCTATGAGGTTCTGTCTGAACTTGTTCAATTCTGCGCCATCCAATATGGCAGCGGCCAATATGTATGTGGCTACTCCGCCCCTGAACTGCCCATGGCTAGTCCAGATAGACACTCTGTAAGTGTCAAATACACACCGGATCTCAGAGACTTAGTGCAGAAAATGAATGCAGACGATTTTGTTTGTAAGTTTTTAATTGACTACATATAATAATATTTTTGATATATAGATTGAATATGAAGTATTCCTTAGCTTGATTAATATTGAAGTATTACTTCATTATTATTGAAGTATTACTTAGCTTCTTTTGTATTTCATTTGCTTCTTTTGAGCTTTTAAAAATTTTCTAATGGCCACTTTAAAATTTTGTCTGTAACTTGCATTTGGGACTGACATTGTATTTCTGCTGCTCAGAGCCTGTCCAAATCATGTGTGCAATTATTTCTCCTTAAAGGTAACTTGGGTATGTTTTTTTTGAGACAGCCTCAAGCTGTCGCCCTGGGTAGAGTGCTGTGGCATCACAGCTCTCAGCAAACTCCAATTCCTGGACTTAAGCAATTCTCTTGCCTCAGCCTCCCAAGTAGCTGGGACCACAGGTGCCCACCACAATGCCCAGCTATGTTTTGGTTGTAGTTGTCATTGTTTGGCAGGCCCGGACTGGATTTGAACCCACCAGCTCTGGTGTATGTGGCTGGTGTCCCAGCTGCTTGAGCTAGAGGCACCGAGCCAACTTGGGTATTTTCTATAAATTGTTTTCCTATTTAAAAAGTTTACTCCTGCTTGATAGCCAGCCCTTCCTGCAGATACTTTATCTCTCCCTGATCAATTTTATGCTTGGTTCAGATGACTGAGAAATTTGCTATCAAATGTTAGAATACGTAATTGAGTCTCTTTGCCTCCATGGTTTGTTTATTTTAAATCAGAAGGCTGGAGGTGACATGACTCCAGAGGCTTCTTCTGGCTTCAGGATTTTATGATTCTGTTTAAAAATTTGAGGCCTGAAAAGGAAAAAAATCTACATTAATTTTGAATGGACATTTGAGGTATAATAGAATTTTTCAAAGATTAAAATTTGTTTTCCTTTGTTTTTGAGACAGGGTTTCATTTTGTCACCCTGGCTGGAATGCAGTGGTATCATCACAGATCACTGCAACCTCAACTGCCGGGCCATGATAACATCTTTTTAACAAGCTCTTCCTGTTTAGGTAGAAGCCTGGAATTGCAGACCCTGGGAGCCAGGGCGGGCAAGGAGGGGCAATGCTGCCTCCTACTGGGCTAACGGGGAGCAGCAAGTGCAGGGAGGCGTCCCCAGCGCTGGTGGGATCTGAGACATAGTTCCTAGTCGCTTAGTACTGGCCACATCCGAGACAGGGCCGTAAACGCTTGGGAGCAGACGCAGTGTGTGTGGGTGTGGAGGGGATGCGCCACCAAGTCCTCTGGGGGGTTTGCCTGGCCCACCTCACGCCTCTTGCCAAGGACCTAACATTTGATTCAAATAGGAGCTGGCTGTCCCCTCTGGTTGTAGGGGATCCTCTAGGGATCTCTGTCATGTGGGCTGGTGATGCTGCAAGGATGGGAAGGCAGGAGCTGTGCTCACAGGGTTCCCCCTTAAGGGTAGAGCAGGCCTGTGAGAGGGGCGCCTACCAAGCCAGGAGGGACCAGCTCCAGAGGAGAGGGTTAGCCTAGGCTAACCCAAATTGGGTTTCTTCCCCCTTTGACCAAGAGTATTCACCAATAACTCCATGGAGGATTCTTTAGAGGCAGGTGAGATGATTTTTGAGTAAATACAATGATACATCAGTAATGTACGTAGAAGGGACATGCAGCCTTTTCTCTAGATACATTTAAGAGGAATGTACTTGAGGGATGAAGGAAGCCCCAGATCTGGGGCCAGACAAAAGTGTAAAAAGCCCAATGGCTTCATCTACTTTTATTACTCTTACTCCCAGACTCCCTGATCCTGGGACCTCCCTGTGCATCTTAACTTACCACTGCCTACCACCACCATGTCTGTCTAACCTTAATCTACTTACCACCGCTGTACTGTCTAATATACTTTTTGGCCTCTCCTGTTCTCTTCTTAACACACATCACAATGTACAAATGTAGACATCCATGCTACACAAATACACATGCACACACATACATGCACACCCCACTCATTGGTAGCAAGGAATACACTTACCTGTGTTACTTCAGGTAAAGTGGGGTATTCCATGCATGGAAATGAGGAAAATAGAAATCTCAAGCTTATTGCCAAGACGTGGGACTTGAGGAACAGCCACTGAATGGCAGAGCAACAAAGGACCAGAGAAGAGTAATCTCTGGGAACACAGAGGTTATTTAGGGTTCACAATGTCCTGGAGACCAGTTACCTCCCCCCACCCCCAACACCAAGCTGGAATTGTTGACCTTCCAGTGACCAAGCACGACAGGCCCCTCTCCTTTCTGCTGAACACCTCCCTGGGGCCTAACTAGCATGTTTTGGTATTTTGACTTCCGCCTTCTCACAGATCCTGCTCTCTCTAGTTTCATCATTTCTGTTTTCTCTCCATCCTTCACTATTCTCTCTTGTCTGCCTTTTCTCTCTACATTTTTATCTTTCTCTCTTGCTACTAAGGATAGGCTCTCTTGCTATATCTCCATTTTGCATTCCTGAGAATCTCTGTCTTCATTTTATATTATATCATCACTTGATCTTCATTTTATATTCCTGAGAAAGAATTTGATGCCTTTATCACCATTTTTTATGCATGGCACAGATTTCTCACCAGGCCACCTCATGGGCTATTGGCCAGCTCTAAATTGGTTACCCCTGAGTTGAGGGTCCATCTCTGGGTCAATCAGCTGTGGCCAGGCTGGAATCCCCTGGGTGGAATATGGCTGTTTATGCTCATGGAGCAGAAGCTCATCCGAGTGGTCTCAGCATAACCCTTTCTGAGGGGTCCATGAGGGAGGAGGGTTCCAACGCTTTTCCTTCCTCATGTACATCTACCGACTGCCTCCAGCCCCTGCCCACAGCACCATTTTCCCATCTATTACTCATCTTCTTGATCTAAGCTCACAGTTTGTAAGTTGCCGCTTGGCCTTTCTTGCCTTTCTCTTTAATGGAAAGTAAAGATTAGGTTTGAGTTTGTTGCTGTAACAGAAGAGAACAGTCTGAAAAAAAGATAAAAATGTCTTCTGGCTCTTTAATCCCTTCTCACTCTTTTGAGACCTGAAACCTGCATTCCTGCCTCTAATTGTCAGGAGGGATGGGGGAGTGTTCTTAGTCCTTTGTACCCCAGGAGAACCTCAAGGGAATTGTCCCAGTGGGGGTGGCAAGAGGGCTCCAGATTATCTTTCCTTGAGATGAGAACTCCCCCAACCATTAACTGTAGTCCAGACAATACCCTGAACCTAAAAACCTCCCTTTAAAAGTTCTATGTTTCTAGCAAATAGATTGCAGCTTATCATTAAAAATGTAATACATCATGATCAAGTAGGAGTCATCCTAGGGATGCAAGGCTGGTTTAACATACACAAATCTATAAACATAATTCACCATATTAACAGGAGCAAAAACAAAGACCATATGATCTTCTCAATAAATTCAGAAAAAGCATTCAATAAAATTCGACAACCTTTCCTAATTAGAATGCTGAAGAATATAGGCACTGGCAGCACATTCCTTAAACTAATTGAAACCATCTATGACAAACCCACAGCTAATATTATACTGAATGGAGTAAAACTGAAAGCTTTTCTACTCAGGACTGGAACAAGGCGAGGCTGTCCTCTATTGCCACTACTATTCAACATGGTGCTGGAAGTTCCAGCCAATACAATCAGGCAAGAGAAGGAAATTAAAGGCATCCAAATGAGGGCAGAGGAAGTCAAACTCTCCCTCTTTGCCCATGATATGGTTTTATACTTAGAGAACCCCAATGACTCAACCACAAGGCTCCCGGAAGTGATCAAAAAATATAGTAACGTCTCAGGATATAAAATCAATGTCCACAAATCAGTAGCCTTTGTATATGCCAATAACAGCCAAGACGAGAAAGAAATCAAGGACACAATTACCCTTCTCAGTTACTCCAAAGAAAATGAAATACCTAGGAATACACCTCGCAAAAGAGGTGAAGGACCTTTGTAAAGAAAACTATGAACCCCTCAGAAAAGACATAGTAGAAGATATTAACAAATGGAAAAATATACCATGCTTGTGGCTGGGAAGAATCAACATTGTTAAAATGTCTATACTTCCCAAAGCAATCAACAGATTCAATGCTATCCCTATTAAAATATCAACATCATACTTTCAAGACTTGGAAAAAATAATTCTTCATTTTGTATGGAACCAAAAAACCCCCGATGTAGCCAAGGCAATCCTTAGTAATAAAAGCAAAGCCAGGGGCATTAACTACCAGACTTTAGGCTGTACTACAAGGCCATAATGGTCAAAACAGCATGGTATTTGCACAAAAATAGAGACATAGAAGGTTGGAAACTATTAGAAAACCAGGAGATGAAACAAATAGCTTACAGCCACCTAATCTTTGATAAACCAAACAAGAACATACATGGGGGAAAGACTCCCTATTCAATAAATGGTGCTGGGAGAACTGAATATCCACATGCAAAAGACTGAAACTGGACCACACCTTTCTCCACTCACAAAAATTAATTCAAGATGGATAAAGGACCTTAATCTAAGGCATGAAACAATTAAAATCCTCAAAGATAGTGTGGGGAAAACACTGGAAGCTATTGGTCTGGACTTTATGAGGAAGACCTCTGCGGCAATCACAATAATAACAAAAATAAACAAATGGGACTTAATGAAACTGAAAAGCTTCTGTACAGCTAAAGTGACAACAACCAAAGCAAACAGACAACCTACACAATGCGAAAGGATATTTGCATATTTTAAATCAGACAAAAGCTTGATAACTAGGATCCACAGAGAACTCAAATTAATAAACATAAAAAGAGCCAACAATCCCTTAGATCACTGGGCAAGAGAGATGAATAGAACCTTCTCTAAAGAAGACAGATGAATGGCTAACAAACATGTGAAAAAATGCTTATCATCCCTATCTTTTAGAGAAATGCAAATCAAAACCACCCTAAGATATTGTCTAACCCCAGTGAGAATGGCCCACATCACAAAGTCTCAAAACTGCAGATGCTGGCGTGAATGTGCAGAGAAGGCAACACCTTTACACTGCTGGTGGGATTGCAAACTAATACAGCCTCTTTTTTTTTTATATATATAATTAAGTCAAATACACATAGATCATGAATACATTCATTCATATGTGGGGTACAATGTGTTGAGTTTTTTAATACAATCTGATGTGGTTACATCAAACCAATCAACATAGCTTTTGCCTCATTTACTTGATTATTGTGTTAAGACATTTATGTTCTACACTTGACAGATTTAACCTGTACCCTTGCAATATGCTCCATGGGTGTGGTCCCGCCTTTTACCCTCCCTCTATCAAACCTCCTCCCTCTCCTCTCTTCACAACCTTTTTGGAAGGAAGTATGGAGAAACCTCAAAGAACTCAAGCTAGACCTCCCATTTGATCCTGCAATCCCATTGCTGGGCATCTACCCAGAAGAAAAAAATCATTTTATCATAAAGACATTTGTGCTAGACTGTTTATTGTAGCTCAATTTATAATCACCAAGGTTTATAAACAACCTAAGAGCTCACCACAACCTAGGAATGGATTAACAAACTGTGGTATATGTGCACCTTGGAATACAAAGGTGCCACAAAAAGATGGAGGCTTTACATCTTTTGTATTAACCTGGATGGATGTGGAACACATTATTCTTAGTAAAGCATCATAAGAATGGAGATATAAGAATCATACATACTAGGCTCAGTGTTTGTAGCACAGTGATTATGGTGCTGGCCACATGCACCGAGGGTGGTGGGTCTGAACCCGGCTCGGGCCTGCTAACCAACACTAACAAATGCAGCAGCAACAACAACAAAAAATAGCTGGACATTGTGGTAGGCACCTGTAGTCCCAGGTACTTGGGAGGCTGAGGGAAGAGAACTGCTTAAGCCTAAGAGTTTGAGGTTGCTGTGAGCTGTGACACCATGGCACTCTACCAAGGGCGACATAGACTCTGTCTCGAAAATAAAAAAAGAATCCTATGTACTCAATTCTGATATGAGGACAATTAAGGTCCTAGTACACAGTGGGGGTTGGGGAATGGGGAGAGCTGAGAAAGGGAAGGAGGGAGGGGGTTGGGGGGGTCAAGGGATGTGGTTCACCTTTTGTGGGTGGGACACAAATATAAGAGGGTCCTTATCTAACAAAAGCAATCAATGTAACCTGCTTCTGTGTACCCTCAATGAATCCCCAACAATAATAAAAAATTTTTTCCTATATTTCTGCTTAGGAAAAGGACAATGGTACTTTGGGACAGGAGTCCATCATTCTGCTTATTTGTCAGCAAATTAATAAACTGCCCTTTGTTTCCCTTCAAATTGCTTGTCCCATTTTTTATTCAGCCTCAGGGATAAACACTTTTATTAACTCTTCTTTAATCATACAAGACCTTGAGAAATGTAATACACTGTGACTCCTCCCTGAAGAAGAACTTTTGGGGGAATGAGAAGTGGAGTGAGGTGGGAGGTATTTGGAGTATAACCTCAGGCATCTGTACAAACACTGTGATTTTCTAGTTACTTCGCTGGTCCTTGCTGTCCAGACCTCACACTCTGGTGGGGCGGTGCCAGCTCTGGGGCCACGTGGCTCCTGCAGGGTTTTTATTTAGTCCATTAGGGCAAAGCTGAGATCATTTCCCCCATCTTTGCAGTCTCAATCTGCTATTTTTTTCTAAATAGCTGCCAGTGATTGTGCTATTCAGAAGAATCTTCTCAGAATGTAATTGCTCCCTGCATTACTTAGATGCCCTGGCTTCCATTGTCTCTGAAATGACCTCAGGTAGTTCTGAATCTGGATGATCTGATTGATGGAATTAAGGAGAACTGGAATTGGAGAAAAAAATAACCTTCCATTCTCTTCCTCCTACCCTGTTTCCCTGAAAATAAGACAGTGTCTTATTTAATTTTTGCTCCCAAAGATGTGCTAGGTTTTATTTTCAGGGGATGTCTTATTTTTCCATGAAGAAGAATATGGTACACATTTATTGTTCACCGTGTCCCATCCACTCTGATCCTCCTGTTCTTCTACATGCATCTGCGAAAGTCTCCTCCTCTCTCCCACCCTGCACTCACCGCTCACTCCGACCTCCACTCTGCCTCCACACAGCAGTGAGGTCAGGACTCCGTGTAACATCACTGGTTGCTAGATGCCAGTTGGGGCGGCCCTAGCAACCAGTTTACAGTACATTAATTTTCATTACAAGACAGAGCTGGGGGGGCCTTATTTTGGGGGGCATGTCTTATGTTTCACCCTGAAGGAAACCTGTGAGTAGGTCTTATTTTTGGAGGATGTTTTATTTTTGGGGAAACACGGTAGTAGTGTTACTGGAATTTCTTTCTTCATTAGGTTCTTGGTCTCAGGGATTTGAAGAATGAACGCGCAGACCATAGATTACTGGTAATATAGGATTTTATTAGATTGAAAGGAATACAGAAGGAGTAAAAAGCCCCAGACCTTCTAGCAGAGGGAAAGACCCAAAGGGGGAGTATCCACGTGTGCTCTATGTCTAGGGGTCTAATGTCTTGAGAGTTATACTTGGCCGGGACTTGGCAAATGGAAACACATTTTCAATGTTAATGAGTATTATCAACAAACAAATGAATGCAATCCTTCCAGCTCAGGGAAAAAGGTTCCCTTCATGAAATTGCCCAGGCCTAGGAAAACTGGGGTCCCCTGTTCAGCCTTGAATAGGGGAGCCCTGTATCAGCAGCATTGTTGTGTTTCAGAAATACAGACACCTAAATTGTTCTGCAGAGTTCCAGAGTCTGTCTCCTACGTGTTGATGATGACTCTGACTGTTTAAACAGCAGGTTCTGTTTTCTGGTAATATCCAAAGTTTCCAAGGGCATGAGCTCTTACTATGCACCCGGCACTGCTAGAGACGTGATAAGTTCATGATGATCAAGACAGATGTATTGAAGGTAATTCTAGAACTTGCAACAGATTAACTCAAGAATGTGTGATGGTTCAATTAATAGAAGTTTATTTTTATCTCACATAAATTTTACAGTGGCATTACTGATGAATGGATGCCTCATCCAAGCAGATATTTGAGAACCCAGCTTGTGACTCTGATGTCTTCAACATGTGGCTGCGAAGTCTCTGTGGAGCATGGAAGGTTGCCTGTGGGGGAATATGTTATGGGCCAGGGCGGGCCAGGCAGGGGGCATGTTGCATTCACTCAAATAACATTGGCTGATGCTTGTCACATGACCTTACCTGTCTGTAAAGGAAGCTGAGATATAAGGTTAGGTGTACATCTGAGCAGAGGAGGAAATGGATTATGATGAACACATGGAAGTTTCTGCAACAAAAAATAAGATTCTAGTTTTCAAGAAGCTTTCATTTGTGATTTCAGAGAGTGGAGGATACTACATATATCAATCAGAGTATGACAGCCTGATGACTGGCCCTGGAGGAGGGACCAATAAACTAATTTCCTTGGCTTTGAATTCTGTTTACCAAGCTGTTTCCGAAGCAAACAGCAAACAGCAACAGATGTTTAGGCTTCTACAGGTTGCCATAAAGAATCCACTGATGAAGAATGCCACAGCTCAAGTCCAGCATTTGCAAAGCGCATGAGCTAAAGTTGTAAACAAGGAACCAGGTGTCCCCAGCTGCTAAATCTCTAGATCTCTTCCTGTGTGTTAGGTGCTAATCTAAGGCTGTCACATGCTTGAAGAGAATAGAAGATTGAGACTCTTAGGTTTGTAGTAAAGAACTAAATAAAAAGTCTGGCTGAGCTGTATGGCCCTAGTCATTAATCTAGTGAGTGGTCCAGACCCAGGTAGCCTGACTCCAGAGCAGGAATTCTTAACTTTTTGCTGTCTTCCTTGTTAGATGAGTGAGTCAGTTGTAAAACATTGATCTGGTGCTTTATGCACCAGTCTCTTGTGAATTTGGTGAGGGTAAAGCCTGGTCTCCAAGCCTAACCGGCCTGTGTGCCCTGATCACACCAAATTCCAGGATGTGTGGAGTAGGAAAATGGGCCCCCTCTCAACCCTGGAAAGGCTCTCTCCTTCCAGGAAGGAGGAACTTCCCTCAAGTATCTCTTTCTATGGTCTATGCCATGGTCCCATCCTCAAACTTTGGTTCCTTCAAGACTTTCTTCTCACTTTAATACAAGTCTAGTTTGAAACCCAAAAATAAGCAATGACTTGTTTATTATAGATGGAATCTGACTTTTCATTCCTGGAACCTAGACTTAATGATAGAAGTAAAAAAAGGAGATTAAAACAAAACATAAACCCCTAAATTATCAGGAAGGGAAAATACTTTATAATTCAAGAGATGATGCTATTGATCTGTGACTTCAAGAAAATTTCTAGTTGTCTTTCCTTCTAAAGGGAAGCATGAAAGAGAACTATAAGATTGTCTTCTATTTGCTCGCAAGCCTCGATTACATGTTAGACATAATATTGGATTCTGGGAATATAAAGATGGAAATGATATGGGCTAAGCAGAGAGAGGCAGATGAATTACCATACCTGTTAAATGCTGAAGCTAATCTATGAAGAAAATGTAATGGAGCCCAGAGGACAGAGCAGCTAATTCTATTGGGCTGGGGGTTAAATAATATTTGACTCAAATAATGAAAACCAGAACCATGCTAAATAATAATGATATCATCATTGGCTATCTTTTTTGACTGTTGACCTTAATATTCAGGCCCCCAATATTTCACAGTTAAATACAGTAGAACCTCTGTTAAGTTGAACATTCAAGGGATTTTAACAAACTGGTCAACATATAGAGGTAGTCAACATAAGAACTAGGCCTGCTGTACTGATATGTACATACGATACATATGTGGTCCATGAAAATTAGGTCAACTTGAGATGGTCCACTCTGAAAGCTCTACTGTATCTGTTAAGATGTTGTCTTTCTCCCACATTTAAAGACTATTTTTGTAGTCCTTGGCCCATTTTTAAAGAAGATGAATTGAGTGGGGGACTAGACAATGAGTAGATACGGGAGGGTCAGTGTGTGAGGGAATGCAGGCTGCAAAGAGGAGGCAGTTTCCTTTGTCCAGGGCACAAAAAGGAGGGCAAGAACCGAGGTGGACTCAGGCAGGGCCTGGCCTGCGTCGGGGCTGCAGATTTTGAACCCCACGGCTTGGTGAGGGAGTGTGAGTGGTCTTCATTGTTTCTACCTCAGGAGATGGAGCCCATCAAGTGTGCTTTAGAAGACGAAATGGGTTACAGAAGGACAACCATGCGCTCTCTGTGGGTGCCTGTAGGGCCTCTAAGGTTACATGGTAAATAGGAAGTTGGAAATGCAAATCCAGAACTCAGATCAGAGATCAGGGTTGGTCCCTAAGGGCTATGCATAGTAGGTGGCAGTGAAAGCCATGGGGCTGGTGACATCCCCCTGGGTAGGTGGACAGTGTGAGGGAAGGAAAGGAGCCCTAACTTTAACAGTACAGGTAGAGAAGGGGAAACAAGTCAATGAAACCAACAGGGCAGTTGCAGAGTCTGAGAAAAAACTAGGAGAGTGCAATAGTTAACATTTTATCGAATGTTTAATATATACTTGGTATTATGCCAAATACTTCCTCACGCATCATGCAAATTGATTCTCATACTAGTGAAAGTGCTATGAAGATCGTACCATACCCATTGTATAGACGAGGAAATAGGGGCTTAGAGAGAGTAAATAACTCAGAAAGGTCATGAAGTTAGCCTGTGGCAGACCCAGGATTTAGACACAGATGTGTCTTACATTGGAGTCTTTGTTCTTACTCAGCACTAGCTTAGTGCCCTGGCATCTGAGAAGCCAAGCGAGGAGTTTAAGAAGTAAGGGGTGGGTGTTGAGGGCCACGGTAGGGAAAGAGATTTGCCTGTCTGATCCTGTCTTGTCCAGTCAAATGTTCACAGGGGTGCGTAGGCCCCTGTCTCAGGGTAGCTGAGTGAAAGGATAAAGACCCCTAACTTGAAAAGATCCCAAGAGACATCTCAGTTTGGGAAAGAACTTGAAGGCAATTGAACCCCTGAACATTTAAGCACAAAAGAGACTGGTGGCAGGTGGCAGGTTAAATAAACTGGAAACTCTGACAGTTGAAAACTTGAGACCTAATGATTTCCAGATTCTATGATTTGAATGCATCATAACCACAGTCAAGCCCTCCAATGGCTGTGAATTCAGATTTCTCTTTTCATTAATTTCCAAATTCTGTCTATGGCCATACCTCCCTGAACATGCCTGATCTCATCATTAATTTCTGAATACAGAAAGACCAAGCATTCTCACCTAATGGGTTAAGGTTGATCAGGGTATATTTAGGGGAGAATTGACCGTATCAACTGTAACATACATGCATCAGAGTGTTGCATTTCGTTCCCAGCTTTTTCACAAAACTTTGGGCTTGAGCCAATTCACAGATTTCTTTGTTTTAAAGTTCTTAACACTTTTTATTTTAACAATGTTGGAAAATATACTTTATATGCAAAGTGTGTACAGCATAGCTGTGCAATGTGAAGAATAATAACACAACATATAGGTGCCCATCACTGAAGCATGTTCCCAAAGCCCAGAAGATTCCACTGTGGCCCTCCTAGTTGTATTTTTCTCTCTTCCCCAGAAATGATTGCTATCCTGAATTCTGTGTAAATTAAGGCTTTGCTTTTGTTAAAAGCCTTGGCCTATGATTGCTTCCTAAATCATGTATATTCTAGTTGTACGTGCTTTTAAACTGAGGTTGAGTGGAATCATTCTTTTCTTTCTTCTTCCTCATCTCACCATTATGTCCTTGGATTTATCTATACCATTGCATGGGCTCATAGATAAATGTGGTTCATTCCCACAACGTGCCTCTGTTGGGCAACACCATCATTTATCTTGCCAGTGTCCCCATGGATAGACATTTCCAGGTCTTATTCTCACTGACAGTGGTGCTTTCAACATTCTGGTATCAATGGTGCCCAGGTGCATGAGTGTCCTCAGGCCTGGGATGTTGTGCAGAACTCTGGTTTTCAATCAGCAGCCCTGCTGTTTCCCGTCTACAGTTGAATGTCATGAGAGCTGATGGACCAAGGCAGGATAGTAGGATGGTTGAAACATCCCTGCTCTGGCATCAGGCTGCCTGGATTCAAATCCTGGTACTGCCACTCACTAGCTGTGCGCTCTTGGCAAGTTATTTAACCTCACTGAGCCATGATTTCCTTGTTTGTAAAATGTGGTTAAATGATAAGGTTTATTTCTTAGGATTATTTTGGAAACTATATAAACTGATGCTCATTAAGGAAGTGACTAGCAGAGTGCTCCAAGCCCAAGAAGGAATGGGAGGACATATGTTCTATACCCCCTCGTGTTTCCAGGTGAAGGGAATTTAATCAGAGCAACACTCCTGGTCTCTCTTCCCCTCTCCTCACTGCCTCCTCCCTGCGAGGAAAAACCGAGCTCAACACTTTAATCACTCACTTTGGAAACAATCCAAGCTGCAGAAGGGTGCGTTCTAGTCTTGTATCTACACGTGGTAAGTTAAGGGGACAGTGACAAGGCCTGCTTGAAGGGGGAGGGATCCTTGGTTACGGAATGCTGTCTGTAACTGGCGATCAAGTCCAATTCAGGGATTGTTGTCTGATCACTTGTCCACACTCTAAAGCCTTGTTCTGCGGTCACTTGGCTAGTGCTGGGGACGGCATTCTGCTCTCCACCTGTGCTCAGATCATTGCAAACTCTGGGCATGGAAGCAAGGAGGTGTCATTCACAGACTCCCCACAATGCCAATGGTACATGCTCCACACACAACTGTGACCGTGCGAGGTGCTTTGGGACCTCCTGCTGAAGGCCCATGGCAAGCTCCCTTGTGTGGCGGGAGTGGAGCTGGGCAGCAGTCTTCATAGTTCATTTCATGGTATGAATGAAATGGGTGCACCTTTCAGTGCTGCCCACAGACAGGCAGCTGGTGTGAGAATTAAGGCTTCCTCAGCTATCAGTCCATCTAGCTTTAGGAGGGGACACATTCTGGGGTGCTGACACCCTCCTGATTTGTCAGTCAGCTGAAGTCCCAGAAGGCAGTATGGCACTCAGTGAGTGTCACCAACAGGTCAAAGCTGGCCAGGCGCTGTGGCTCACACCTGTGATCCCAGCACTCTGGGAGGCCAAGTCGGGAGGATCACTCAGCTCAGGAGTTTGAAACCAGTCTGCAAGAGCAAGACCCCATCTCTACCAAAAATAGAGAAACTAGCCAGGTATAGTGGCGCCTGTAGTCCCAGCTACTTGAGAGGCTGAGGCAAGAGGATTGCTCAAGCCTGAGAGTTTGAGGTTGCTGTGAGCTGTGACAGCACAAAAAACAAACAAACAAACAAACAAACAAAAAGAACATACCAGGTCCAGCTGCCTTGTGTGTGTGTATTATCTACATGAAGGAAGACAAAAGTTACAGATGGATGCTGGGCTCTTTGAATATTTGTTGCTATTGAAAAAGCATTATTGTTCTGAATCTTTTACAAATGGCAGAGCTCCTAGATTTGCATGATTCAGAGAGAGAGAGAAAGAGAGAGAGAGAGAGAGAGAAACAGAGAGAGAGAGAGAGAGAGAGAGAGAGAGAGAGAGAGAGAATGAACACAAGAGCAGCAGAGAGAGAAAGGCAGATATAGGCAGAGACAGACCCAGACACAGAAGAGGAGACAGAGAGAGCCAGAAAGACTACAGAGGTAGACCACAGCGAGATAGAAACAAAAGGGGAGAGAGAGAGAGAGAGAGAGAGAGAAAATGAGTGCAGCAGGGAGCCCAGAGCAAGGCAAGCAGACATGGTGGGTGGGAGGAGCAGGGTGGGGACTCCTATGCCCCTGGCTGCACCTGGCCATATGCTCCCCTGTTAAATGCTGTGTCTCTAACGACTAATGAGTTGTTTTCAAAGAGACCAAATACTTTGTTTGGAAAACACAGATGTGGATCTGAGTTTAAGCACTGAAAGAATTCCTACACTCCACCCCTATCCCTTTGGGGGCTATAGCAGGAGGGTCCTCTCTGTGCTACCAGGAAGCACAGCTGTAGACAGGGCTGCTGGCAGACAGACAGACAGACAAAGACAGACGTGGGGGGCAGAGGAGGGCAGGGCTGGCATTTCCTCACTCCTGGGCCAGGGACTGGGTATTTCCTGCTCTCGTTTCTAAGAGCAACAGGTATTGTAAAAGAGCAAGAACATCACAACATGTCAAAAGCTGTGGGTTTTCAGATCTGCTACCAGCTGTTTGGTGACGGTGAAGTTCTTTCAGCGACAAGGGCCTCTTCGTCTCTTCATCCCGAGGTTCTGGCCCTGATAACTGGTCTCCTGCCTTTTCCTCCTCTCTTGGGCTCTGGACCCATTCCAGGGCTGTGACTCGCTGTCAGGCCTGGCTGTGCTGTCAGTCTGTGTCACTCCATCCGCCCATACTCTGTGTCCAGCCCACCTGCTGGGCCACCTCCGTATCTCTGATGGAGGCTGAGGTCAAAATACTTGAGAAGTGTGCCCACGTTGAGTCATTAGCAGGTCACACAGGTGAGTCTGCTACAGATGCTAAAATACAGAAATATTTCCACTACTGTCCACTACCTCAGGCCCCTCAAGTGTCCTTCTGCTGTCCCAGCCGCCTGGACCCCCACGATCTGCCAACCAAAAGGTTAGCTCTTGGATGGTGTGGGGTCTCTGAAACCTTGCCAGAGTCCTGGCATAGACAGTTTGGAGTGAGTGTACCCAGGAGCAGGGCAGGACAGCAGTGATGCTGAGCCTTGCTGCAAATCAGGATGGAGGTGGCCTGATAGAGAACAAAGGCTGGATGGCCCAGGTCTGTGGTGGGTAGGTGTGAGCTGGCCGGGTGGCCATCAACACTCCTCCAGTCAGCCCCCTCCTTTTCTCTGCCCTCTGCCTGTCACTGTGTGTGTGTGTGTGTGTGTGTGTGTGTGTGATAAAGCTTCTCTTGCTACAGGGCACACCCCTTTACTTTGCTAGAGCAGCTGCAATAAAATTCTACAGACTCGGTGGCTTAAACATTAGCAATTAATCTTCTCACAGCTGTGGAGGCTGGAAGTCCAAGATCAAGGTCACTGCAAGGTTGGTTTCTCCAGAGGTCTCTCTTCTTGGCTTACAGATGGCGCCTTCTTGCTGCTTTGCCCTCACGTGATCTTTCCTTGAGCACACACATGCTTGGTGTCCCTTCTATGAGGGACACATATGTCAGATTGATACAGAATCCCACCACTCAGGGCTGTCCAGGGATCCCCCCATTCTCTAGGTCCAGGTGAGCTCAGAAATCAGGCCCCAATTTCCAGGCACAAACAGGCTGCCTTTTTCAGGACACACCCTCTGGGCTCTAACATGATCCTGAACAAAACAGCCTGAGATGATTTTTGGGGTGGTTTCACCTTGAGTAGGGAGCACACACCCTAATCCCTTCTCAGAAACAAAAACTGTAAGGACTTGATAACCTTGCCCTAGTGGAAGAGGAACTACGTTCATTCATTTGTTAAAGTACTCATTAACTTTGAAAAGATGTTTTCCACCTACCAAATCCCGGCCAAGTGTAATTCTCAAGACCTAATACCCCTAGATAAAGAGCCCAGGTAGTGACTCCCCAGTTTAGTTCTTTCTCCCTTCTAGAAGCTCTGGTGCTTTTTACTTCTGTATTCCTTTCTGCCTAATAAAAATCCTGCCTTACCACTGATCTATGGTACATGGATTCATTCCTCAAATCCCTGAGTCCTACGAACCTACTGAGGAAGAAATTCCGGTATCAAGATTAGGGCCCTACCCCAACAGCTCATATTAACTGAGTCACTTCTTTAATTAAAGTCCTTTAATTAAAGGCCCCATGTGGCCCCATGTGGTTCAAACCCAGCCCCTGCCAAAAACCCCCTAAAGTTCCTTTCTCCAAATATGCTCACATTCTAAGGTATTCTGAGGTTTGAGGGCTTTAACATATGAATGGGGGAGGGGGGGACACAATTTGGCCCCAGGCACCCCTTCTGCTCCCAATTCCCAGTACTGAGCCCTCTTACCAGAGGTCCTCAAACTTTTTAAACAGGGGGCCAGTTCACCATCCCTCGGACCGTTGGAGGGCCTGACTATAGTTTAAAAAAAAAAACAAAAACTATGAACAAATTCCTATGCACACTGCACATATCTTATTTTGAATTAAAAAAACAAAACGGGAACAAATACAATCACACCGCCTCATGTGGCCCGTGGGCCATAGTTTGAGGACCCCGATCTCTTTCAACAGATTTCTGTTTTAACCAGGTGTAGACATCAGGTGAACACAGGGAAGGCTTTCACAATAGCAGCAAAGATTTATCAATCTTATTAAGTATACATGACTTAATAAGATTACATATTTTCTTTAAAAAAGTTAGACTGTACTAAAGCACCTCGGTTTTATCATTCGTATGAATGTGTAAGTGACTGTATATTGGCTTCAATAGTATTGAGTACACAGTTATGGTTTAATAAAAAATTAAATTAAAAAAATAAAGCACGGGCTCGGCGCCTGTGGCTCAAGCAGCTAAGGCACCAGCCCACATACACCTGAGCTGGTGGGTTTGAATCCAGTCCGGACCCGCCAAACAACAAGGACGGCTGCAACCAAAAAATAGCCAGGCGTTGTTGGCAGGCACCTGTAGTCCCAGCTACTTGGGAGGCAGAGGCAGGAGAATCGCTTGAGCCCAGGAGGTGAAGATTGCTGTGAGCTGTGATGCCACAGTACTCTACCCAGGGGGACAGCTTGAGGCTCTGTCTCAAAAAAATAAAATAAATAAATAAAGCACCTTGGGAAGTAAAACAAAGAATAATATATATTTTCTTAATTACCCTGTAACAAATATTGATCACGTGCCCAGCCAGCTCAGTATCTCACTCCATTCTCTTCACCACTCCTCAAGGTAGGTCTGTTGTACAGATGAGGAAACTGGAGCCCAGAGATTCTTTGGTCTCATCCAAGTTCCCACAACCAGGAGGCAGTGGCCTTGCTGGACTCTGGCACCTGCAGAGCTGAAGAAACTGAGACTGAGGACAGTCTTCTGTTCTGGGTCACACACAGGAAGTGGGGGTGAAGGTGGGCCATAAAGCCAAACTTGCACCCCCCAAACTCTAATCACTGTTTTAGACCAGAAGGGCAGTCTCGAGTCAATTATCTTATCACAGACATGGGGATATTGATCAGAGTATGTCATAGCTAACAGAACCTCAGAGGACATTACTTAGGAGACAGACACAGAATCCTGAATGAATCTCAGAATCTACTCCAGCACTCGACAGCGGCCCCTGGGTGGCAGGTGGATTATCTGAGGCCTGTTTTGCTTATTTGTGGTGGCACTTATTATGAAAACTATGCACAGACCTTCTGTTTGTGCTCATCAACTTTCATTGGTGTTTGTGCATTTCATAACGTGTGGCACAAAACAATTCTTATTCTTCCCGTGTACAGCACAGGAAAAAAATTTGGACACCTCTGTACCCTTCCTACTGAAAATGTGGTCCCCGGAGCAGCAGCGGCAGCAGCCCCGGGAGCTTGCCAGAACTCAGACAGTAGTGACCCACCTAGACCCTTCAAATCAGAATCTGCATTTATTTATTTTATTTTATTTTTTTTGAGACAGAGCCTCAAGGTGTCTTCTTGGGTAGAGTGCTGTGGTGTCACAGCTCACAGCAACCTCCAACTCCCGGGCTTAAGCGATTCTCTTGACTCAGTCTCCCAAGTAGCTGGGACTACAGGTGCTGGCCACAACACCCGGCTATTTTTTGGTTGTAGTTGTCATTGTTGTTTGGCAGGCCTGTGCTGGATTAGAACCCATCAGCTCAGTGTATGTGGCTGGCGCCTTAGCTGCTGGAGCTACAGGCACTGAGCCCAGAATCTGCATTTTAACAGGATCCTCAGGTGAGCCTTGTGCACATAAAAAACAATTCTACCCAGTATTATAGAAGCACAGTCTGGTCATTTGAACTTACATTCTAAAGGAATCTTTAGATCTACTGGTCTACCCAGTTTTACACGACCACAGTATGGTCATTTAAACTTATGTTCTAAAGGAATCTTTTTCTTTGTCTGTTTTTAGCTGCTGCTGAAATTGCACAGTGAACCCTCAGGCAGATGAAGCTGTCGTGGTTCTCCCTGGAGAAGTGTTGGTGAGGCTGCTGGGCCAGTACTCTTCTCCCCAGGAAGCTGGGACATTTCCACGTTCCAGAGCTCCAGAGAGGAGCTGGGGCTGTGATCACCCATTAGTCCTTTCTCTGTCTCTGTGAATAGACAAAAAATGATTGACCTTCCGGTGATATTCTACTTGGAGTTCCTGAGATAGAGAAGGAAAAAGAAATAGAACAGGGGCAGTTGGTGTTCTGAGCTGAGGCTGATGATAATTGAGGAGGCGGCATTTGGAAAAGCCTTAGATGGAAAAGCCTTCGATGGTGGTCAGCAGGGGGCAGTGAGGATGAAGGCAAACAGGAGCAGCTCAGATGTGCAAAATGTCACGTGATTGTAAGCATCGACTTTTCTTTTAAAGCATATTTGATGAAACTCTTTTAAACCCGGGCTGGTGGCTCACACCTGTAATCCTAGCACTCTGGGAGGCCAAGGGGGAGGATTGCTGAAGCTCAGGAGTTGGAGATCAGCCTGAGCAAGAGTGAGACCTTGTCCCTACTAAAAATAGAAAAATTAGCGTGTGATGGGCACCTGTAGGCCCACAACTCGGGAGGCTGAGGCAGAAGAATGGCTTCTGCCTAGGAGTTTGAAGTTGCAGTGAGCTATGATGACACCACTACACTGCACCTGGAATGACAGAGTGAGAGTCTGTCTAGAACAAACAAACAACAAAACCTGAAAAAACTGCTTTGGCTAGTCTGTCACTTTTATTATATAATTGAGAAAATAAACATGACTCCACTAAGTCTTCAGGGAGCTACCTAGGCGACAGAGTGAGACTTTGTCTCAAATAAAAAGAAAAAAAAAGAAAGAAACTCTTTTTACCACTTTATCACACATTTTTCATATTCTTTAAATAGAGACTATGGAACACAATTACATGTGAGGGCAGGGAGGGCTGATATAATTCATCTGACTGGATCCCTCCACTTTGCAAATGAGGAACCTTTGGCCCCCAAAGTAGGGGAGTCCCACAAGGACAGACACAGAACCCATTCAGAGGAGACATTTAAAAAAATATTTGCATAGTTCTTTTTATTCCACTGTGCCATTTTTTCCCCTTATAGGCTAATTATTTTCTTCTCTAATGCTACTTTTTTAAAAAGTAAATTATGGGTAAGAAAATGCATACAGACTTTTTCCCTTGGGTGCAAATCTAATTTTCCAAGAGGTCAGCAGGAGGGCAGTGAGGATGAAGGCACGCTGTCATTCAGACTCAGGGCTTCCTTCTGCTAAGTGCATTTCTGCTTCTCTGCACACGGCTTCCAGACAAAACCTCCAGCTTCCCAGACTTCCTCTCAGTGTGTAGGACACCCTTCCTCCCCGGCGGCCCTGAACTGCTGGCCGTTCCTAGAGCTCTTGTGCCTGGAGCAGAGTCACACTCTGCATTTGTCGTCTCAAGGTCAACATCTTGCTTCTTGTTTTCCTAACAAACTGGAGGCCAAGTGTGGAAAGTGTTTCATTAAGCTTGCATCACCCCAACAGGGAAGAAAGGTGGCTAACTAGCATTAACAATTCCATTCTATGTTTTCTTTACAGAAATTCATTCAGTCTTTCTCTTTCAGATTTGAGAAGAAAAAAAAAAGTTTCCCTGCTTCATTTTTCTTAACCTAACAGATTTGTAGCATGGTTTATGAGTAGAGATTGTGCTGTGTTGTTTCATTGATAAAGAGAAAACTGCAAATAGTGAGAAAAATCAAGACCCTCCCCAGAGCATTTAAAATGCAATTGTATTTTCTCAATTCCAAATAGATATCTTGAAAAACAATTTTTAAAAACTTAAATATGTGATGCCATGGCTATTTTTCTTTCTTTTTTTCCCCTGGAGACAGAGTGTCACTTTGTCACCGTCGATAGAGTGCCGTGGAGTCATAGATCACAGCAACCTCAAACTCTTGGGCTCAAGGAATCCTCTTGTCTCAGCTTCCTGAGGAGCTGGGACTATAGGCGCCCACCATAATGCCTATTTTTTTTTTTTTTTTCTTTTTGCAGTTTTTGGCGGGGGCTGGGTTTGAACCCACCACCTCTGGTATATGGGGCCAGCGCCCTATTCTTCTGAGCCACAGGCGCCGCCCCCTGTCTATTTTTTTTTTTTTTAGAGACTAGGTCTTGCTCTAGCTAAGGCTGGTCACTGAACTCCTGAGCTCAGGCAGTCCACCAGCCTCAGCCTCCCAGAGTGCTGGGATTACAGGCCAGTACCACTACAATGTCCTTTGCCATGGCTATGTTTAAAGGCTATCTGTGACCGTCAATGCTGCTGTTTTCTACTCCTTTATTTCTTTGCAGCTTTGGATCATTGCTTCCATACACTGGTCTCTTAGAATTTATTCATTTATGTTAAATGAATTTATTTAAAATGTATTTTTTTTTTTAAAACTTACTTCCTTTTCTATTAAAGTACCAAACTGAAGCCCCCGTTGAGTACACCAAATGCCCTGTGATAAGCCTAGAGCTCGATACATTTTTACATATGCACATACTTGTGTGACTGCCACCCAGAACAAGACGCAAAAATCCACTGCACCTAGGAAGGTTGCCTCGTGCCCTTCCCGTCCACACCAGAGTCCCTTCTGATTCCATCATAATCCCCTGGTTTTGCCCCCGTGGACGTCCTAGCGAGGGGACCAGTGGCGCTTCTGTTCTGGGTCCAGCTTCTTTTGTTGAGCGTATCTGTGAGCCTCCCGTGGTCAGTAGACTTTCTTTCTAAATCTGTATGATGCATTTCATTGTAAGAATGGGTCAGGATTTATCCGTTGTCCAGCTGATAGGCATCTGGATTGCTTGTAACATTGACTTATTATTATAAATAAAGCTGCTAAGAATATGCTCGCCTATAATCCTAGCACTTGGAGAGGCTGAGATGGGTGGATCCCTTGAGCTCAGGAGTTTGAGACCACCCTGAGCAAGAGTGAGACTCCATCTCTACTAAAAATGAAAAACTGAAGCAAGAAGACCACTTGAGCCCGGGAGTTTGAGGTTGCTGTGAGCTATAAGGCCACAGCACTCCACCAAGGGTGACAAAGTGAGACTCTGTCTCAAAAAACAAAAGAATGTGCTGGCATATGTCTTTACTTGGCACAAGTATCCTTTCCCTCTGGTGTATATCCAAGAGACGAACTGCTGAGCCATGGGGCAGGTGTATATTTAACTTAGTTAATTATTGTTACTTTTTTGAAATGGCTAAACTGTCATCAACAATGTACATGTAAGAGTTCCAGTTGCTCTAAGGCCCTCCCAGTGCTACATATCTCAGCCTTTTTAATTTTAGCCATCAAGGTGGATGTGTGAGGCTATCTCACTGTGGTTTTAATTTGCATTTCTCTGGTGAGTAATGATGTTGACCAAAGTTTCATGTTCTTACAGGCAAAGGGATAGTCTTTAATGGGAAGTTGCCCATTTTATCGTGGGTTGATTATCTTTTTATTATTGATTTGTAGAATTTCATTATATATTCTTTCCTTTCTTATATTTATTTGTTTATTTCTAATACATGGTAGATGTACATATTTGGGGGTACATGAGATAATATCACATAATTTGTAAAGATTAAATCAGAGTAATTGGAATATCCATCACCTTAAATATTTATCTCCTCTTTAGAAACATTGAATTATTCTCATCTAGCTATTTCAAAATATTCAGTGAGTTTTGTAAACTATCATCACCCTATTGATTTATTAAACACTGGATCTTAAATATAATACTGATATAAGTCTTTTGTCACACTGTGCATTACAAATAATTTCTTTTGTTCTGTGGCTTGTCTGTTTACTACCTTGATATCAAAGAGCAGAAGTTCTTAATTTCATTGAGACCCAATTAATTAAAAAAAAATTATTTTTGTCTGGACATAGTGGCTTATGCCTATAATCCCAGCAAAAGATTTTGGAAGCTGAGGCAGGAGGATTGCTTCGGGTCAGGTGTATGAGACTAGTGTAGGTAACACAGAGAAACCCTATCTCTACAAAAAAATTTTAAAAAGTCAGCTGAGCTTGGTGGCACACACCTGAAGGTCCCAGCTACTCAGGAAGCTAAGGGGAGAGGATTGCTTGAGCCCAGGAATTCAAGGTTGCAGTGAGCTATGTTCTTGCCACCACACTCAACCATGGGTGACAGAGCAAGAGAAAAAGAAAAAAAAGAACCTGTTACTATAGTTGGTGATTTTTTGGTGTACTTTTAGTTCCACATTAACTCAAAATTAACTTGATAAGAAGTAGGGGTGAGGTTTATTTTTCCTCTCTAACGATATCCAATTGCTCCAACACTTGCTATTCTGTCTCACTACAGTGCTCTATTTCTGGATGGAGAGCCTCTGTTTTAAGCATCTTCATTGCAAATATTCTAAGTGGATGTGGTAGTGGGTTAAGTGTCAGAAGCCTGAGCTTCCAGAGCTGATTTTGCCAAGGAGACTTGAGAGGAGGGGACATACTGATCAGTTTGCTGCCACATCCAGCTTCCCCGCCCAGCACTGTGGGCCCTCCCCTCTGAGGGGTATTTGGGCACCTTCCTCTCAGTCCCTCTGAGAAGGCCTGGGGGGCACCTGCCCCATGCCTATTAAGCCACACACAGCCGGCGACCAATCATATTTTCCCTCTTGGGAATTCTACCAGCAGTTGCAGACACTGATGATTTGCATTGAAAGATCATAAAGACGTGTTGTGACTAAATAAAGGGCCGTGAAAGCCGCTGGCCAAGGCGACCTTAAGGGAGAAGGTGCCGAAGGCTGCTGAGGGAGCAAGTGAGGGACAAGAAGGTGCAGAGTGTCACAAAGGGGACAGGGGTGGAAAGGGAGAAAGTGACACATAGAAAGAGGACCCAGGAGAGCCTGAGGCAGACTCCTATTAACCAATCTCGCTATAGTTGTTGGGGAAAGAGCAGGAAAATGAACAGAAGGGGTCTGAGTAATTAAAAATTCTCTCACCCAGAGGCAAACCAGAGTGCCTTTTATAATTAAAAAAGGGGGGGGGGGTCACATGAAGATAATTTAAAAGGGGGGAAATTTCTTTCCTCCTTAAGCCTCCATGTGACTTCCAAGTTTGTTTCATTCACAACCTTTCCAAAAGCTGCATTTCCAGGCAGGCTCCACGCCTTCTTACCCCCTCCGTTCACCCTTCAAAGTAGAGCTGACCGTGAGGGAAGCTCCTTTGCCCGGGTGAGGTGCGGGCCTAGTACCTTCAACTTCCCATAAGTTGTGTGTCCTTATAGGCCAGTGGTTCTCAACCTTCCTAATGCCGTGGCCCTTTTATACAGTTCCTCTGGGTCATGACCCACAGCTTGAGAAGCGCTGTTATAAGAAATCCTATTTTTGTTCAAGGTAGTTTGGGTATATCTTGCAACCAAACAAACTTGGGTTAACACTTGGCTTGCCATTACTTCTGATGTAAAATGGAGGTCGTGATCCTTGTCCCAGGAACTCCAGAGAGTCGTGTGGGTGCAGTAAGTGGAACCTGCCCCCAAACTGAGCACACACCCGGGAGCCCTCGATAGGGGACAGATGCGGGAATTGCTGAAGAGGGTTGAACAAAGAACAGCAGTGCCTACAATGTTTTTTTCTCTGTCTGGAAACCAGGTATAATCTTCCACTCATAAATCACAGTAATTTGCTTCCCAAAACCTCCAGAAAAGGCTCAGTGCTCCATAAAACCCACACGCAATGGGTATGATCGATGGCTCTGTGAGTGAAGCAAGAAATTATGACAAGCTCTTAAGGGCTTGAAGAATTGGGGAACAGCTAAAATGCCAGCCTGGACGTAATTTGTCATCAGAAAAGGGAAGTCTAATCAGTCAAATGGTTGTTTTTTTTTGGATGTGAGTAGGTAGACAGAGAAACAGGGTCAGCTTGGAAGATACAAAGCTGGTGCTGTCCGGGCAACACCAACACTGATCTGGTGAGCGCAGCTTTCTGGTGCCTGCTGGGGCAGGACTCATGACTTGGATGACCCCTCTGCAACTATCCACCAGCCTCCTTTGCCCTAATGCTACACTCCCAAGTCACTTCCAATGCCACACTTTGCCAGTCATTTCGGTTGCCAGTGCGTCTTCCTCGGTGTCTGCTAGTGGGAAGATAATGCCTCAGAAATGAGTAGAAGGATTTTAGCTACGGGAAATAAATACCCCTTACTGTAAACTAATGCACTTATCATCTAGTTTATATATTTCAGATGAACTTGAATGGCAAAATTTAGTGTTTTTCTTTTCACTCAACTCTGGTACACTAATAAAGGGAAGCTCTTGGCTGGCATCCTGAAAATCAACTTCATGTTTCCCCCTAAGTCATCTCTATTATCATAGAAATTTATTTTGTAGACCATCTCATTGCTGCCATAGGAATCGTCTCATGGACCACAGTTTATAAAGGCATTTGTATGAACTTTGCAGCAGGTACTTAAGAAATACATTTTCATCAGAAGACTCTCCCATCTTCAGAATTTTCAGCATTTGGTGATTTGTGGCGTATTATACGGGAACAGAGAGAACATAAGAAATAAGGTTGTACATTAGTTTTCTAGGGCCGCCATAACAAAATATCACCGACTGGGTGGCTTAAACAACAGGTATTTATTTTCTCACTGTTTGGGATGCTAGTTCTAGATCAAGGTGCCAGTGATACAGGGTTCTCCCATTCAAGGCTGGACAGGGGACCCCAGTTTTCCTAGGCCTGGGCAATTTCATGAAGGAAGCCCCCTGAACTTTTGGCCTGATGCAGAGGGACTGCATTCATTGATTTGTCTATAACACTCATTAACGTTGAAAACATGTTTCCTTTTGCCATTCCTGGCCAAGTATAACTCTCAAGACCTACCCCTAGACAAAGAGCCCACATAGAGTCTTCCCACTTGGGTCTTTCCCTCTGCCAGAAGCTCTGGTGTCTTTTTGTCCTTCTGTCCAGAAGCTCTGACAGTTTTTACTCCTTCTGTATTCCTTTCTGTCTAATAAAATCCTATATTACCACTGACTGATCTGTGGTCCTTGAGTTCATTTTTTGAATCCCAGAGACTAAGGAGCCACTGAAGAAAGCCACTCTGGTAACACCAGCAGGCTGTGTTAGTTCCCCCGGGCTTCGGGCTTCTCTCCTTGCTCTGCACCAGGCCACCCTCTTGCTGCCTTTCCACATGGTCGTCCTTCTGTACATGCAGGTCTTTTCCCTTCTTATGAGGACGTTGGTCATATTGAATTAGTACCTCCTCACCCCATCTTCATTTTAACTCAATTACCTCTTTAAAGCCCTTATTTCCAAATATGGTCACATTCTGATGTATTGGGGGGGGGGGTTAGGTGTTCAATATTCAGCCTATAATAGATGATGAAATCTGTCTTGTGAACATAGCAAGACTTCTAATCTTTTTACTGTTTTGGTGAGTTTGAGTAAAGAAGAACCATGGGGCCTTGGCCAATGTGAGCACTTGAACTGGGCAGGCAAGGTCACCTTCTTCACTGCAGAATGTCCCCAGTAGAGACCAGTCTCACAGAAAGCATTATAAACATGTAGCTTAATTATGCTGTTGTATGAGGTGAGTGCTGGGGAGCAATCTGTAGTTGAAACTACTTGAGAGGCTGAGGTTCTGTGGGGGAGAAGCCGTCAGCAGGCCCAGAAGAAGAGAATTAGCGTTTCCCGTGCTGAAGTACCCCAGAATTCTGGGGATTGTGCCAGAGTCCAGCTGGTTCTCGGACAGGGCCACTGGACTTCTCAGGACGACCTATCAAAGGCCACTGTAACTCCGACTGCTCTGCAGCCTGAGCCTGCTCATTCTCTGCCAGTCCCTGCTCCAGATTCGTGAATGATGAGAGGAAATAGCTGAGTACAAAGCAGCTAAAACCTGATCTCCGTGCTGAGCGATGCCTCTGGGGCTTCTGATAATGGTCTGTGCTTCTCCAGCACATGCCACTGTCAGCTTCCATGTAGAACTAGGGTTAAGAGGCTTGCACCAAACACCATAGTAATAAATGGAGATTTGCAAGAGCGATGGCCTCAAGTTTGAGTTAGAGTGGCCAACGTATTTACTAATTGTTTATTGAGCACCTACTATGGGTACTGTCAGTGGAGCTGGGGATATACTTCTGCTAAGATAGACAGAAATCTGGGTCCCATGGAGCTTACACTTTGTTGGGCAAAGACAGACAATAAATAAAGCCATTAAGTGGGACACTCCTTATGTTGGATGGAGGAAAGTAAGGCAGCACAGAGGAATAGAAAGAGCCCCCGGGGCAGGCAGCTTTGTAGCTGTAAAAGATGCTCAGAGAAAACTTCGCTGAGCAAGTGACGTCGGGCAGAGTTTTGAAGACCCTGAGGAAGGGAGCTGTGGAGCTATTTGGAGAAGAACATTCTGGGTAGAGGGACACCTAGTGCACATGCGGGAGGGGAGAGGCCAGTGTGGCTGGAGCTGGGGTGGGGAGAGGTGCAGGAGGGGCTGGTGTGGCTGGAGCAGGGGTTGGGGATGGGCAGGAGGGGCTGGTGTGGCTGGAGCAGGGTGTGGGGGGAGG
>CAUYPK010103577.1:0-44301 GCA_963574355.1 Loris lydekkerianus
TGCAGTTTAGAGGTGGAAAGACCGTTAGAAAAACAGGGAAGAATTACATTTTCTTTTTACACAAATTTTTGATATATCAAGTAAGGCTCTGTTAACCAGTGTGATGGAAAATGTGTCAAACGGTCTATTAAAACCAGTGTAAGATGCCCCATGATCATTAATGTACACAGCTATGATTTAATAATAAAAAAAAAAATTTTGGCAAAACAGTAACTTGATGCTAAGAAGCAGTATCTCTTCATTAGCATACTGCAGAAAGCCTTTGCCAGGAATGACTAAAGCAGTGATTTTGCCCTTGGTGGACAGCTTTTGGTGTTTATCATCTGAAATATATATTCTTCTTATGAAAAACCACGAGCATACTGGTGATGTACTGGTCATTTCCTTTTATTAAACCTTATTATCGGTTACAAGAGATCTCAGACTTGTACATTTGAAGTACAGGTACCTGCTCTCTCAAGACAAACTCAGTGTGCATACTTACATTAAATATTCTTGTCAGTTCAAATTTACTACCACACATATTAATGCAAGAGAGAATTTTCTAGAAAGTGGCTCACCTTTAAAAAATTCTTTCAACATCCTTTAATCTTGGAAATCATTTTCACAAAATAAAGAATATTTTAAAAGCTGCTTTTGCTTTAAGCAAAAATAAAATATCTATTAAAGTATTACCAATGCCTCATCTTCCTTTCACTCCCTAGTTTTTCTAAGCTACATTTCTGATTATTTTCACTCTCTATTTCAAGAGACTATAGCATCTGACGTTATAAATATACTCTTTGCATTAATCGTTGACAGAGTTATTATATTTGTTCATCTACACTTCATTGGACAATTATACTTTCAATAAATTTTGAAATATTATTCATGTAATATATTTGAACTATATATGTTTTAATTTTATTCACTAATTACTTAAGAAAATAATCTTCCCCCTCTTTTGCTAGTAACCTGAAATCTGCTATAATAATATTAAATTACATAGCATATGTCATGATTTTTCATGGTTTTCAAGTAAATGGGTGTGATAAGGAATATCAGTTCAGCATGCTTAATATTTCTAAAAACCTAGCAATAATCAAAAAAGCCTGCCTAACAATAAAATTTGGTAGGTGCCTGCATATCATTTTGATGGATCGGAATAAAATCTTAGCAATGATGATGTAAAAATACTTAAAAAATATGAAAATGTTCACTACATATTTTAAGTTTAAAAGGAGGTTAAAAATGTATAGGATAGGGTGCTGCCTTTGGCTCAGTGGGCAGGGCACTGGCCCCATATACTGAAGGTGGTAGGTTCAAACCCAGCCCCGGTCAAATTGCAACAATAAAATAGCCAGATGTTGTGGTGGGTGCCTGTAGTCCCAGCTACTCGGGAGGCTGAGGCAAGAGAATCACCTAAGCCCAGGAGTTGGAGGTTGCTGTGAGCTGTGATGGCAGGAGTTGGAGGTTGCTATGAGCTGTAGCGCCATGACACTCTACCTAGGGCGATAAAGTGAGACTCTGTAAAAAAACAAGCAAACAAACAAAACTATATGATAACTATGATGAAATTTATTTTAAAAATGTGATACACCCTCACAAACCATAGAGTGGTAGTCAGCTATAAAAAGAAATGAATTAATGTCTTTTGTAGCAATCGGGATGGAACAGGAGGTTATTATCCTAAATGAGGTAACTCAAGAATGGAAAAACAAACACCACATGTGCTCTCTAATAATTTGGAACTAACTGATGGGCACACATCAGTACAGGGAGAAGTAAAAATCTTTGGAAATCAAGAAGAAGGGAAGGAGAAGAAGGGTGGGGTAAAAAAACTACCTAACAGGTGGAATAAACACTATTCAGCTCATGAGCATACTTGTACCTCTGATAAAGCATCAAAAAACCTGTTTATGTAACAAAAATGTTTTTACCCTCTTAATATTTTGAAATTAAAAAAGACAGACCTCAATAACCTTGATGGAGGACAGTCAGAAAAAAACTGGACTGAAGCTGCCATTAATCTGCTTTAACTTTCCAGGGCAGACCATGCAGTATTTAGAGAAAAGGGCATTTTTAGCAGAGATAAAGCACCCTGACATAAGTATTTTTTTTTTTTTTTTTTTTTTTTTTTTTCTCTCTCTCTCTCATTATTTCTTTTTAATCAGCATTAGGGAAAGTGTAGAAATATCTGTTCATGAATTTGAGAAGCCTGCAGTGGAAGACAATGACGGCAGAAAGGAGGGGGCAGGACAGGGACTGAGGGGGACACAAGTACAGGGACAGGGCCAAGGGCTTTGAGTGGCATGTAACATGCTCCCCCATGGCCCTGGGTTGCTTCATAAGTAGTTCTTATTTGAAGTTCCGTGACACACTCTGGTGATTTTTCGTGGCAGTAGTAGTGATAGTGGTGGCAACAGCGGCGGCGCTCGTGCAATAATCCACCCTATCCCGAGGGAGCCAGTCCCAAAATGTGGATACATGACACCTCAGACAGCACTAAACCCTATAAATACCATAGTTTTTCTATAAATACATAACCGACATAAAGTTTAATTTCTAAGTTAGGCAGAATCAGAAATTAACAACAATAACTAATAATTAATTTATTAGTGTAGTATTATTAAGTAGAATAAAGGTTACCTGAACACAAGCACTGTGATACTTCAGGGGTCTAATAACCAGAAGGTTCCTAAGTGACTAAGGAGCAGGTCGGATGGCACAAGATTTCATCAAGCTACGTAGAATGGAGAACATTTAAAATGTATGAAATTTTTACTTCCCATTTAATACTATATTTTTGAAGAGTGGTAGACCTTGACTCACCAAAACTGCAGGAAGTGAAACTGAGGATAAGGCGAGACTGCTGTCTTGCTCTACAATAGGAACTGTCCTCAAGCCACAAAATAAGGAGGCAAGGCCATTAAAATAAAAGAAATAATAATGTGACAAAGGGTGTTCAGCTCTGCTCTCTTTCCACTCAAGAAAAATAAATTAGAAAAGGCTCAAGAGGTTGTCAGGAAAAATTTATGGGACACACCCCGAAGACCTTGTTGGCTAAATTACGAGATGAGGAGATACATTTTGAACAACAAGATGAACACAATGTACCCTGAGGCTTTTGCCGTATTTTCTTCAAAATTTATAGCTCATCTATGAACAAGTTGAGCTCCAAAATATTGTCTATGTTGTCTGAAAATACTATTAGCTCAAACCCTCATTATGTGGATTATCCAGAGTCCTCACCTGTTTCTCTTTTGCCCAGTAAGAAAATGGTGTTTGGCCATTTCATTCACTGCATTTCTCCAGGAAAGGTAAAGAAAGCAGGGCGCGGACACTGCCAGGAAATCTCTATGCCCTGGTAGGGAATCTCTCTCTCTCCCTCCCCCCTTTCCTCTTCCTTCTTCTGTCCCTTTAAGTGTAGTACGTTTACTACATCAAAGCCAGGTCCCAACACAATTAAAAGTTTTCTGTTTAGGAGTGAAAGTTCGTGTGGAAAAGTCACCCTTAGCAGGTATGACCGAATATTAGGCAATCCAGCCTAGGTCAAGAAGTTACTGCCCTAATTTGTAATATGAAAATTGGCTTGATGTTTAATATGCAGGATTTCTTAAACCAGCTAAAAGAGGCAAGGGGGTGGGGGGATTGCATCCAGATACAGACTGCCTCCCTTGTTCTCCTCCCGGAGGATGCACACTCACATTCATTTTTCTACTGCTGATGGGAAGAACGTACTGAATCCGATGGCAAAGAAGCTGAACTGAGCCTCACTCTGCACGTGTGTAACGCTTTGTCAGTCTGCTTCTTCCGACTAACTACACTGTTCCCTTTTGGTTTTGAATAGTAAACATTTTAAGAATGTAAGACTTTTCTTTTTTTCCAAATGTCTTTTTTTTTTTTTTTTGTAGTTTTTGGCTGAGGCTAGGTTTGAACCCACCACCTCTGGCATATGAGGCCAGCGCCCTACTCCTTTGAGCCACAGGCACCGCCCTGTCTAATATTTTTTTGACTAGCAGTTGCATTTTAATGGCTCTCAATTAAAGACCAGAAAATATTTTCTTTAAATTTCTCTGATTTCCATTCAACTTGTTTAAATACTCACATATTTTAATCATAGGTTTACTCAGAGAACTTTGGCAAAGGAA
The DNA here is from genome assembly GCA_963574355.1 of Loris lydekkerianus. NCBI lineage: Eukaryota > Metazoa > Chordata > Mammalia > Primates > Lorisidae > Loris > Loris lydekkerianus. The sequence goes on from CAUYPK010103577.1 coordinate 4,131, forward strand.
AGAACAGTACAGCCAATATCCGGACTTTCTTAGAAATTTTCCTATAACCTCTCTCTACCAAGTAATTCAAAATGCATTTTGATGTTGCATAAAACATCCAAGCAACAAGTTGGTAAAATGAATACATAATATAATTTTACTTCTTCCAGGACAAAGGAATTTTGATTGGTTTTTGTGGAATAAAATGAACATTTTCGTTTCCATCCCCGTGTGGCATAGTATCTAATATTCATGAAGTGTATTCATGACAACAAAAACTTTCCAAAAACTCAAACTCAAGTTTTAATGTACACATTTTCAGCATATTTTCTGTTGCATGTGCTAAACATCAGGCTAGAATGGGACAATGGGCCAAAGTAACATTGCCACGTGTCTGAGATGTTTATGTGTTTTAATGGAGGCAGACTGCTCAAAGCTCTGTCATATTTGGTCAACATTCACTTCTTGATTCTAAAGCCTGTAGACTTTGAACAAACGCCTTTCATTCTCTGCCTGCATATGTTGTTGTGCCATGGGGTACAACTGGCCCTTGTTTAGGGCAAGATGAAAGGGCCAGAGAGTTAGTGCTTCTGGGAGTAGCCGTCTACCAATGTGGATGGAGATTTGGTAGAGATACATTTCATTGCCGCCTGTGGAAGGGATTTAGCTGAGCTGTGCTTCGCACTGCCTCCCAGACTTCCCAGGGGAATGCTGCCTCAGTTGCCTGCAGCGAACGATGTTTGGTAAAGTCTCCTTCACAGCTTCCTTCTCTTCTTTGTGCCACTTCTTTTTTCTCCTGACTGTACATGCTAGGATTCTCTTTCAAATAAAGCACTTAAACCTTTGCTTGGGTCTTTCTTGAGATCATATTTATGAACTCTCAGCTCTGCTGTCAGCTGGCTTTCTCAGTTCCCTTCCATCCCATCGCATATCCCCTCCCTTTCCAGGTCAGATCACTAGCAAAGGTGCCAGGCAGTATTCAAGTACAGGGACTCCACATTTGCAAATGTAGAAGCTGTCTTCTTACATTGAAGAGCGGGGGCGTTTACAGTGTCACTCCGGCCACGTTTTATTAGTTAAAGCCATCCATAGACTCTTCCCAGACTTAAGGAGAGAGGACTACACAAGTGGGTGAATATCAGAAGGCAAAGTTCTTGGGGACCCCCCCTAAAGTGATGAACTACCCACCGTGGGTGTGTGAAGAATTCCCGCAAGTCAACAACTTAAGAAAAAGGGTAGGAGGAAAGTCTAATACTTAGCACATGATTCAACTCTTCCATCACTCATTGACAGGCAGATATTAAAAATAGACCAAAGACAATTAACTTACAGTTAAAATTTTTTTTCTTCAATTTCTTCTCAAGAAATTGTAAAGTACTTCATATCGCCCTGAAGTGTGCTAGGCGTTGTGGAAGTACTTGTCCTCCTTGAGCACACGCAATCAGGTTGTTTGGTCTTTTTTCTGGGTGTCATCATTGCTCCGTTCAGAAGGCCTTTGTAGACACGGTTCTGCCTGAATGTCATTTAGCTCCTCAATTCACTGTTACCTTTGATTTCTTTTTCTAGTCCTGTATCACTGTCACTTCTTTAGGAGAACTTCTCTCTCTCATCCAGAGCTCATTGTACCTATTTTTTATCCTACAGGAAAATTCCAATTTAAGTTTGTTTTTAACTTCATACTAGTTTTAAACTTTGTGAGAATAGTGACACTTGTCTCTTTTGATTCACCATTCCCCATCCCCTAGCATAGTACCTGCTACTTCGTACTTAATAAATATTTCCTGGATTAATAAATGAGTGAATAAACAAATGAAAAAAACCTTAAACATGTTCTATTTCTTTTGGTTATTCTCTGACAATTTACATTAAAATTGTATTCATTCTCCATTGAAAAATTCTGAGCAAAATATAATCGCCAATTCAATATTCAAAAAAATAAAAACAACCAAATCCTAAAGTCACCAAGCCACAACTTTTTTTTTTCCATTTTACTTATTATTTATTTATTTATTATTGTTAAATCATAGCTGTGTACATTTGTATAAACAATGTGCTGGTTTCATATATAATCTGAAATACTCTCATCAAACTGTTCAATGTAGCCTTCATGGCATTTTCTTAGGTATTGTATGTGGACATTTGTATTCTGTATTTAGTAGGTTTCACCTGAACCCATTCTAAGATGCACCGTAGGTGAAGGCACAACTTTTAATGACTCTCTTTGATTTTCTTTTTCCCCTGTCAGTCCAATGCCTTGAATTTAGGACTAATACTATTTATTTCCAAATCTCATGTTTCACGTAGATTCTAAATGTTTATTCACTGAATATGTATATTTAACTAAGCCATAGTTAATTGCTCAAGTAAAAATTACAATAGAAATGGTTCAAGATGTTCTGCTTTAACCTCAAAAGTTAAGAATTTAACATGTAATTCTTCTTTTTGGATAGGTACTTTAAAATGCAATTACCCTGCGACACAATCTGGCATCTAACATTTCAAACTAATTTCTACTTCTGAGTTGTTCTCTAGATACAGTCATATTTGAGTTAACTTACCCAGTCCATAGCTCTGCAAAATTAGTTATATCAATGAAAGAGATTGATAGAATATCTTTATAGGTTTACTTCACATAAATGTATATTATCATCAAATATCCACATTTAAAATTTCAAAAGTCAAAATGGCCCCAAGTGATGATACATATAAATTGATATATAGATATATATGTAATTTTACATACTATTTTCAAAAAATGGCAGAAATTGAAATGTACCCACCATACAAAGGATGACTTTAGCATTTGACTGTGATAATCACAATTGAGAATGACATGTTTTAGATGACATATAAGTAGCCAATATTTACACAATTTTCAATGGATGAGCTCTTCTAAAAAAACTCCGCTCTGTATTTGCAAGTGCATATAAATTCTCTCTCAAGAAAGAATATTGCCTGTCTTATAAATGGTGTGGCTTGCACAAAATCTTGCAAATCTAACAAAATTTCAGTTCTTCGTAGATATAAAATTTGTCATTCCAGTCCTGGGACTGTATATGTTTAACCTTTTGCAGTGGGTCTTACATCCTTGAATGGTGTCAGCTCACTAGACAGCAGACTTATACTTTACAGAGAAGTATCCTTACCAATCCTCCTCATACACCGTGTGTCTGAAGGCTTAGAAAAAGTTAACTGGTGTAATTATCTACCCAACAGGCAAAGATCCTGATGGCTTAATTAAACAACATGAAAAAGGGGCACACGCCCAGCAGTTGCAGGCAATATTTTAGTAGCAATATCACCTCTTTAGTTTCTTTTTTCCATTATCCATTTGCATATCACGGGATTATAGCACAAACAAAAATGAAAAACATTGTAAAAACTCTGCTTTGTTTACAAAGGGAGATATCCTAGTTTTTAAGGTACAAGTAATTCAAAACCATCCTCATTTTTTGTTTTATTAAACCATCTGTCTATTTTTTTGGAATTTAGAGGAATGATAATATTTTTCACGGTGATTTAAAATTCACATGTGACATTTTAATTGAAAGGACTGAAAATACTTCCCAAACCATTGGCAGCAATGGAGACAGTGTTTGAAATTATTTTTAAAATTTTCTTCCATGCCATCTGTTAATTTCTTTCCTTTTAAATATCAATTGCCAGCTTAATACTACATGAAAAACTAACATTGTTTTTTTTCCAGTGTAGGAAACACAGCCAGAGGCGACTCAACTCTGATTAGAAAGAGGTTAGTATCTTTCCATTTATCATCATCATGAATACTTAATGCCTTTATATAAAAAGCTTTTCCTTGGAGTACCAAATTGTAGCTCTGGCTTATGCGTGGGCCTATGCCAAATCATATATATTTTAAAAATTTGGCTTTGAGTGAAGTTTTAAAAGCTTCAGTGCACTACCATACAAATTTTGGAATCCAAATTTCAAATCACAGTGATTTATAGCTTTGTGCAAAGATTGAATCATTCTCATATTACAAACTCATCTTCGAACTAGACATTAAATAAAACAGCTGTCAAATATTTAAATGTTGCTGTGATAGCATTTCACATATTTATTTGTGATTTGAAGCCGTATATGAATATATGCTGTAAATAAATAGGTCTTATTTTGTAAAAATCAGTGATTCTACATCTTGCTTATTAGGGTCAGGGTACTGCATATGTGACCTCAACAGAAAATTATAGTCAAGCTAAATTTAACTTCTAGATTTTTTTTAATTAAATCATAGTAACGTCCAGATTTGTTAAATGAACACTGTATAAAAGCAATGGACAGGACACATTCATGAATTATATGGTATATGATACACTGTATGTTTATTTCCCTAAATTCAGCTTTTTGAGATTGCACTTGTCTTCTAAATTTTACTGGAGTAGCATCCTGAGATGGATACATTCAAGTCAAGAAAAGTCATGAGGAAAACAGCCAGCAACCCCTAAAGAAAAGAGATGAAGGCAAATGACTTTTAAATTCCACTATATCTTTAAGGTGTAAAGATTTCTATAACCCTACAGTGGTCAGATTATTGGCTTAAATGAATCTGTAGAATTTATTATAGAATAAGAATGAGAATTGAAGCTTGACCATCATGACCATGTTCTTGGACATGGACATGAACCATCCTACAACAATTGACTACACATATATAGGTCAATGACTAGACTTATATATGTCTCAATTATTACATCATCTTGCTCAAGTCTTGGGATACTTGTTCATATACACAACTTGAATAGATAATAGCTATGGATGTGACCTGTTTTCCTTCATGCCCTTATTCTTTTAAATAGAGCCTTATGCAGCAAAAATGGCTCATAGAAACAAAGAATTTACAACATCTAAAATTTTATTTTTTACCAAAATATAGTTTGTCAGCTTATCTGGTAAGGTTACTAGATAAAATAATGTATATCCCATTGAATTTGAATTTAAGAGAAATAAAAGTTTACTGCATTCTCATTGCAAATGTTTCTTCCTTATATTTACTTATACTATTATGCATTTTTTTATCTATAATTCATATTCAACTACACTGCACTTTTATTTGCTAAATATGGCAACTTTATGTTTTTTATTTAGTGGTAAAGTTTTAAAATTATAAATTTATGTAATTGTCATACAAATTTAAATTCCCTTTTGGAATACATTATTATTTTCCAAGTTGTAGACTTTCAATGCAATCTAATTAAAAAGAAAACATTCTGACCAATTAATTGCTAAACGTGAGAACCCTAGGAGACTGTAGCTATTTGAATAATTGTGGAAAACATCAATACTTTGGCAAAACTTAAATAAAGAAATGGAATTTTGAGATGGTGATCTTGGTATAAAATGCTAGTTTCTCAAGTGTAAAGAAATGATTGCCAAGATTCTGGAGTTTGTTTCTTCTGTTTTCTTTTTCCTTTCATTGTAGCAGTTTACTTCAAAAAAGTTCTAGTGCTGTATTTTTGGTTATTCATGCATTTTTCTAGATTCTTTCCAAATTGTATCAGGATTGGTTGATGTCATGCTTTCACATGAAGGCTATAACCCAACTATAGCACAAGACTATGGGGAAAGGGCCAAGGAAGGGGAAGGGAGGGGGGAGGTTTTGGTGGAGGGAAGGTAAAGGGTGGGGCCACATCTATGGTGCATCTTAGAATGGGTACAGGCAATTGCACTAATGTACAAAGCTATGATTTAACAATTAAAAGAACAGAACTAGAACTTGAAAGCAATCACAAGTCTCCTTAGAATAACAGTAACCTTTTAATCAATAGAGTCACAACCTCACAAACAATGTAGACAGCTTGATCCAATTGATTAGCTGATAAATGGTAGTAATAAAAATCAAATAGTAAGTTTTCAGTTTTGCTGAAGCAGGTCCAAATGCAGAAATAGAAAATATGGCCCAAGTTATTTCTGTACTTGGAGGAATTCGAAACAATATACCTAAAAAGTTAAAAACCGTGCAAGAGATCACACTATCTAAAAGAACCTTGCAAAGGAACTCAGGGGTCAAGGATGAATGTGGAAAGGTTTATTAATATAAAAATAGGTTTGTGGTTAATCAATAAAGCCTTACTAGATTATGAGAAATAATCACGCCCATAAGGAATTACTCTGGATCATTAACAGCAGTATAGATTTCCATCAATTTAAATGGCCCTTGAAAATAATACATGATATTTACTTCCTGGTTTTCTTCATGTCTTAGGAAAAATATCGATTTGGAACTCACAAATCACCAAAGCAAAGAGGCTAAAATACAATAGAATGTCTTTTCTTTCTTTATTACAGAAACCAAGTAAGAAATTAAAAAAAAAAACAAAACCAGCCCTTGGGACTAGTGGTGTTGATTATCTACATTATTTTTCCTGGTGTACAATCTTGGGGGGAAAAATCAGCCTATTAACTTTGTAGAGTGATTTCTCATAGACATTTTACACATGAGTTTACCACCAATCCCAAATTATTAATGTCAATTCCCTAGGTTTAGTGTCCCCAAAGGTCATTTTCTCTAGTTACTAAAGATTAGTGTCCTCAGAGAAATGGGGTCCTTAAAGTTAACATATTGTCACTACAAAGACCCTTTATCCAATTCAGAAGATAATCATCTTTTTTTTTTTTGTAAAGGAAATGACAGCAAACAATAGGACACAATTGATTTTTTTTTTTATAATAAACATCTTCCTGATCTATTGTAATTTATTCTAATATATGGAAATAAATGGTGTTCAATCTTAGCCAGTGTATTACGCTATACCCTAGGATTTTATTCTCACATTTTAAAACAAAAACATGAAAACATAACACTAATTTAAAAGAAAATAAGCAGTGCTAACGTGCTCTAAAACAGGGTTAGTCAATGTGTGATCCATATACCTGCAATGAAAATTAACTAGGATGCTTGTTAAATTCTTCAACTTCATCCTCGTGAATTAGACCAGAGGGAAATTGGGATATTTCAGTTTTACCAACATTTCTGGTGACTCCTATGCACATGACAGTTTGTAAAACACTGTTAATCTAGCTAGTGATTCCCAAATATGCTGCACATTTATTAATAACTCAGCTGAAAAATTCATAAAAACACAAATGGCCAGACCTCACCCCAGACCAAGTAAATTGGAATCTATGAGCCCTTGGCAACATTTAAAATACAGAACATACTTCTTTAACATACTTATATTAAAAATGTAGCCATTGTTTAATCTGAAAATTTAACAGAACATTCTGTGTTCTTATTTATTAAATTTGGCAACCCAGGTACAAGATTTTTTAAAAGCTTTCTTTCCTATTTTAGTCAACTGAGCAGTTATGATTGAGGAAAACTGATTCTAAGCATGGGAGTATACAACTCTACAAAACCACGGAGGTATGAGAAGCAAAGTTGACACAATATTGCTCAGAAGCAGGCAAATAAAGTGAAGTACTGGTCATGCTTTTAGGATTTCAAATACTTGTATTTATTTTCCCAAAAATTTCATATAAGTGATGGATTTTTTTGATTAAGAACGTAATAAATGAAAGCCTTCTACATAAGACTTATGCTTTTAAAAATAAAATTTTCTCTTAGAAAACACTAAATAAAATGAGGACTTCAGCTGGGTGGTTTCCATGATCAGCTAAATTCTTTCATGAGAGTCAACTGGTTCCATAGTCACAAATCCCTCTACACCACCAAGATTCCCCTACAACAGCAGTCATGATTAACAGCCACCTCTCTCAAAGACGTTCACTCTTAGCTGTGGAGCTTTCATAAGGCAGAAGTAAATTAATAGTATTTGCTCCTCAAGAAAAGGTTGGAAGCCCTTAGACATTACCCAAGTGTCCAAGGATTAGGGATCCAGATGGAATAAACATAGGCACAAAACCACCCACAGGTTTACACAGTAGGGGAGACTAGAGTTGTGGAACATATGTTGTTGCAGCCAGTGAAGTTAGAACATTGAGATAAGATTGATAAATAAAACTCCCCTGATTTCTATAAGTGTATAATTCCCCCATATAGTCACCCCACATTGAAAGCATTAACATATTCTATAAATCACAATTTATAATAAAATAAAACATTTAATATATTATCATTAAACTAATAGCATTCTCTTAAAAACAACTTCAGATTTCAGAAGTTACTAAATAAACTTTAGCAAGAATGTATTTTTGTAATGTACCTTTGTAAATAAAGAGCACAGACAAATTGATCAACATGGGCAAGGCACTGTGCCCATTTTAAGATTTTTGTCATAATTTATCTCTCTCCACATATCAAATTTTATGAAATTCTCAAAAACTCTATATTCCCAGTATCATATCAATATATTATACTATGTATCATATCAAACATGGCCATAATATTGCTTCCCAAAATTAAAAAAAAAATTATAATGGTAAAGTTATCTTGACATCTATTTGTATAGCTTTAGATTTGGTGATGATTAATCCCCCTCTTCAAAATGTAATATATACCAAAGATGGAAATATAAAGGACCAGTGGGTGATTTAAATGACCTTCAATAGGCGACAACAATGATACAATGGGCAAGGGAGTAATCGTGCTGATCTGCATGTCTCCCGGGGTCCCGTAATATTAAGCACGACAGGCCTCATGACCATTCATCCTTGCTGCTGGCAAATTATTTCCCATTAATAATCATAGTAGACTAGCTAAAAGGAATCTGCCAATTTAGTGTTTACATGTTAAACGTAAGTAAAATATCAACTATCTCCGAGATGCCACTTCACTTGAGGTTCACCGCGTGTGCGTGCTTTGCTTTTTGGTCCAGGAGGAGCTAACCCTCTGGAGAGTGGTGTCAGCTCCTCTGGTGAAGGTCCTCTTGGTAAAGCACTTCAAAAAGAATAACTCTCCTGTCATGGAGATTGTGTTAATTATTAGCAAATAGATATTATCATCCTAGAAGCATTTTTAGACAACCCATTAGGGTTTTACTCAATTATAGGTTCATAACTATCTTGAAACTCAGTCCTGCCCTGAGTTCAGCATTCTGTCTCTTCAGGACAATTAAATTTCGGTTGCCAAGCTTAATAGGACACCCAGTTACGTTTAAATTTCAGAAACAGAAGTGCTCTGTTCTCTCCCCTTGAGTAAGAGAATCTAATTAGACATTTTAAAATTACAATTCATTTACTGAAAAATAAAAGTTCAGACAGAACTCTAAACTATAGAAATGGTCATTAAATGTGAAAGTGTCCTACCTCCACCCTGTGAGTTATCAGACTTGCAGTTCATTAATTCTTGACATATTCATGGCTTATAATTCTCCTACCTTTTCTGCCAGTATAAAGGTTAGAATTTAATCAGAGTTACCACGCTAAACCTCTTAATTTTTATAAATACTTCATCTGTGTTGTGACTAGCATCAGGAAAGATCACTTAAACTGAATGACCTAAGAACATAATTTGTGGTTTATCATCTAATATTTACATTTTAACATTTAATATGAAATTAAAAGTGTGATAACACATATTGTTTTTTTTTTTTTTTGCATTCTGGCCAGGGCTGGGTTTGAACCCACTACCCTCAGTATATGGGGCTGGCACCCTACACACTGAGCCACAGACACTGCCCGATAACACATATCCTTAATTTTTCAGTTATTTTTTTAAAATATTCAATCACAGGTAACATTTTCAACTTTAATTTTAAAAAAAATTCTATTTTGAATTCCTCTAAATACCAAACCATGCTCCATGGTCCATGAATATATTCATTAAGCCTGCAGCCAGCAGTGTGCAAATTTATCAATATCTCACAAGTAACAGAACTGAAAGACTGTTCCAATTTGAAGTCTACTGACAGAGTTCTGAAGCTAAAACCTTTCAGCCTATCAAGCATGGATTTATTCATGATTTTTGACCTTAAAAGATTTTAGAGGGAAAGTGCTGAAAAATTGAAAGTTCTAATCACTGGATAAAACTACTCCTAGAACATGAAATAGTACTCCAAAATCCATAACTAGCACTAAGATAGTATAAAACAATAACAGAACTCACAGTTCACTTCCCCCCTAAATAGCAACATGAACTGCTGGCTGGAGCCTGATACTAACTAAAGATACATTTGTGTGTGCCTTTAAAAGTAAGATCAAGGAGACAATAAATATTGGGCAAGCCTATTTAATGCACAGAAGTATATGTAATCTCTGATAGTATTTGAAAAAGATTCTGGATCATTTTCTTTGGAGATAAATTTAGATTCCCAGAAAAAGTACAAGAAGAAAATTTCTCTATGAGAAGAACCAAATGATATGATGATACTCTACATTCTGCATTAAAATAAGTCTCAATTCTTTTCCAGATTTACACATGGCCAAGTCCACTGTCTTCAACTTGTCATGCACTATGTTGGGATTAATATTTTACAGTACTTTCTTCTGCCGTGTACTGTGCTTCACCTTCATGGTAGCAGAGACTCACCAAGGGCATATTCAAGTATGTAACTAAGGATTAAATAAAAGGCTTTGATGTTTGCATTTTACCAAGATAGAACAAAGGCATCAAGAAAAGTCCTGATGGGGAAAATACAGATTTAGATGAATTAGTCTGGAAGTTTAAGGCACAGAACACTGGGAGGAAGATACTGTCAGGCCACCTCACAGGGATGGGGATACTTCACTATGCCCTCCATGGCCACATGCAGGATCATTCTGAATGATCAGTGCAAGTTAAAGAGAACTGCATGGATGGGCCAAAGACAGCATCCTGCACATCAACAGGGATGGTGAAGAAGAGTTTTGGCATTTGAAACAGGGCTGAGTTGTCTCCATCTCACACCTGTGTAGAAAAATCAAAATGAATATAATACTTTTCAGCAAGACTAGCTTTTCTCAACTGAACTCCTCATACACCAGAAAGTGAAGGTGCAGAGCTTGCTGCCTTTCAAATACTAACAGAGTAAATAACTGGCATCGTACAAGGTCAGAGAGAAGGTAGAAGCAGAAGGCTGGGATTTTTGGAAAAAGCCTTTCCTAACAGTAAGACTAGGAATGTCTCCCAAGAAGAGAGACCTGTTCAGAGGTCTGTTTTCTACAAGTGGGAATCTAGAACAACAGCCGTGATGATAACCTGAAGCAGAAGTTCAGAGGCACAGCCTATGTAGCACTATTGATGAACACTCAGATACTCATTCAGAGATGTCAGGAGGGAGCTTAGAGGAGTCATTTGCAGAGTTGAGAAGGGAGATAAAATACTACATACAGAAGGACTCAAATGCAGAGGTACTGTTTTAGACACTCTCATCTTTTGCTCCACAAAGTGTGATCTATGGGCCAGCAGTATCAACATCATCTGGGAATTTATAGAAATGCAGACTCTAAGGGTCCAGCCCAGATCTCATGAGTTGGATTCTGCATTTTGAAAAGGTCTTCAAAGGATTCCTAAACACACTGATTTTGGAGAAGCACTGCTCCAGGATATAGTTGAATTGCTTTGTACTAAAGCTAAAGGCGATCTCAGGAGTTTCCATTAAAAAAAAAAAACAACCTGATTAGACAAATAAGAGGATGTTAAATACCAAACAGCAGTTAGAAACATTAGTCTGATGAAGACGAGGATAGATATAAGGGATATAGGATATAGGATAGATATAAGGATAGATATAAGGGACAGGCAGCAATCATTCAAAAGACAGTGACAATAACGTGGACATAATTATATCTATGAAAAGGATCAGCCCAAGTGACCTTAGTCAAAGTGACCCCTTTGGTTCCCAGCTTGACACACAGAAACATAGGATGAATTAAGTTTTAAAAATCTCTCGTTGGCTGAGCATAGTGGCTCATGCCTGTAATCCCAGCATTCTGGAAGACTAAGGCAGGTGGATCCCTTGAGCTCAGGAATTTAGACCAGCCTGAGCAAGGGTGAGACCCTATCTCCAAAAATAGCCAGATGTTATGGCATGCACTTGCAATCCCAGCTACTCAGAAGGCTGAGACAAGAGGATTTCTCGAGCCCAAGATTTTGAGGTTGCTGTGAGCTATAATACCATGGCACTCTACCCAGAGTGACAGAGTAAGACTCTGTCTCAAAAAAAAAAAAAAAAAAAAAAAAAAATCTCTCCTTTATCACTGGATAAAGGAGAACCACTCCGAGAACATGAAATATTATTCCAATACCTATAACTTGCACTAAGATAGTATAAAACAACAAAGAAACTCAAAATGGAAGTCACCTCCTCCTTCTCAATCCAAGGAAACTGAAGCCAGGGAAAGAACTCAAAGAAACTTAATGCTTTTTTCTTTCTTTTTTTTTTCAGTGTAACAAAGATAGATCTTATTTAGGAAGAACAAAGAGAAAGTTTAGAGCACTTCCAAATAGAGTTGGAAGTGGATCCCTCTCATGAAGGAAAAAAGATGAGCAAGACCTTAATGCCTTTTTCAAAAGACAGTTTGATTTGGGAGAGTCATCCTACTTTACACAATCAGAAAGTATAAACATCCTCTTTTCTCAAGTTCCATATCATGGTCATCCTCAAACATAAGCTCTAACTTCCAAATTTCTTTTTTTGTCTGTGTGTATAGATGATGACAATGCTGATAATAATGACTAATGCTGCTGAAAATACTCTACCCTGCCAAATTACTTTGTGGTACCTTAAAACCCATAAGCACTATGAATCTCATCATATCTTAATGCATTGCTTTGTACAGACCCAGGAAGGAGACCAGCCTCTGTCATCCATCAGTGTCCTTCCTAATACAGTCCAGGTTCCCTGTGAAAGTCCCTCACTCCTCTGCTGTGAAAGCATTGCCTTTAGTAGATCACCCTCACCCTGTGTTTCGCATTTAAATATTTGTATGTGTAATGCAGCTATGCCCCAGTACATCAATAGTAATTCTTCTTATATTTAATGACAGAGAAATGTGGAACATTAGTGAGTCAATGTTGTCTCTCTCACTAAAGCTGATTTGCTTCTTTGGCCAGCCTCTGAGCTTGCCACTCACATCATCCCAATTCAGCTACCAGAATGGAGTCAGTACATGGGGGTGGGGCACGAAGTTTAAAAAATATCCAGCTCTCTAGGATCTTTCAAGTGGTGTCTCATTTAGTAATTTAGGAAGAAAAATTATTAAATCCTTTTGTCAAATGTACAACAAAATAAATTCCTGAAGAATTAATAATTTCTATTTTATAAAGTGTTTAAAAGAAAACAGGATTCTAATATTACCCTGACTTAAGAACTGTTTAAAGGTTGATACCAAAATCAAAAACCTGAAAAAGAATGATTAATATATTTAAATATATAGAAATGTAAAAATAATAAAAATGTGAAAAAGTCATGTCTTATTAGTGATATTAAAAGACATATATCTTGGGTAAATGTCTATAACATATATGAACAAGAGATATAACATTATATATGAAAAAGGTGCTTGAAATAAGAAAAATAAAAAAAAATTTGAAATAAATTGTTAAAAAATTACAATGGCCAAGTTCATAAAAAAGTTATTCAAAAAGAAATATAATCAACCAATATGCATATGGAAAGTGTTCAACCTAATTTGTGCCAAACTAATACAAATTAAAGCCATCCTATATTTTTTGCATCTTAATATCCCATGTATTGCTAGTCATACTATAAATTATTCACATTTCCTAAAACAGTAATTTGTCACAGTAAAATAAAACTTTAAACTGTATATATATATTTCACTCTGCAAAGCCACTTATAGAAATATATCTTAATTAGATGTAAAGTTGTTTACGAAAGCAGCCAAAAACACTGGATATATGCACTACATATAATTAAATATTTTGTGTTCTGAAAATTTATGTTGTAAATCTATAATTATTAACTCAAAAGTTGTTTGTAATATGTTGCTATATTAGAATGAAATAGGTTAATATGATATTTTTCTCATTTATTTTATGTAAAATAAAGATGTTGATATGTCTAGGTTTACATAGTACACCAGAATATGCAACATTACTTTCTGGGTGGTACTTAATAGGTTATAATTAAATTTTTATTGTCATATAATTGTATAAAATATGTACAATTAGTTATTGTAATTCTTGCAGAATAAAAATAAATCAATATTCACAATTTGGAAGGGAGGAGGGAGAGTGAGAGCCAACGTGCAAAATATTCAGAATGGGTTTTCTCTTTTAGAAAAAAGCTAAGTAGAGAGGACTCTTCCCTTCAGAAAAGCTAGGTACATGAGGAAGAAAGGGAGACTTCAATGGTACTGTCTCCTGTGTTCTGAGTCAGAGTCCAGTGCTTGGTACACTTTCTCAACTATTTGAGGAAATATAGTCGAGCATTAACATGGATTATATTGGACTTGGAGCAAGTGAGAGTTTCCTAATGATTTTTTTAGCTAACATAAGCAATATGTGTCAATACACCATTGATTTAAGATTCCAAAGCACCATTTTAGCTCTATGATTCCCCTTTTATGTTAGAACAACTTTATAAATTGACAAAAAAAATTTTATATATTTAAGGTGTATGATGCTTTGATATTTGTATATATTGTGGGATGGCTAGATGAAGCTAATTGGGCTATGTATTACCTCACATACTTATCTTTTTTGTGTGTATGGTTAGGACACTTAAAAATCTACTCTACTCCCATGGCCATTTTCAAGTATACATTATATTATGATCATGATGGTATAAAATACATCACTTTAACTTATTTCTAACTGAATTTATGTATCCTTTGACCAACATCTCCCCAGGCCCCCATCCCCAGACTCTGGTAACCACCACAGTATTATCTACTTCCATGAGCTCAACATTTTAAGATCATGCAGTATTTGTCCTTTCTGTACCTTAATTATTTTACTAAGTGTTCATCAGTGGATGAATGGATAAAGAAAATGCCACACACGTACAAGAATGCTCTGAAGCCTTTAAAACAAGAAGGAAATCTTGTCGTTTGTGACACAGGTAAGCATGAAGAACCTTATGTTAAGGAAAGTAAGCTAGAACCTTTGAGTGAGCCCCACACCTGTCACCTATCCTAACCATGTCTATTTTGCTTGAGGGCTGTACCGTAAATAACAGTATCACTATAAGCCTGCCTCAAATCAAAATAAAATCACAAATTTAAATCTTAGGAAAGAAAAATCTTTATAATTTGAAATCACAAAGGTCAAAATGTACAGGAAAATATAATGAAGACCAGGGCTACTTGTTTCAAGGAAGAACGATATTAATTCACATGATCACAGAATTATGTGAATTAAACCAACAGACTGTAGGCCATAAACTTGGTGAACAGGCACATTTGCCTGGGAAAATCTTAGCAGGGTATACTGACCTTGAGAGATCGAGGCAGATTTTATAGAGGCAAGTTGAAAATCTAGGTCTCCAAAATGGTCATACCTTACTATTAAATGAAAATTCCTTTTGAATGAATTGGTGATTCTCTTGGTACCCCAAAGACCCAATATTATTTTGGCTTTTCATCGTAATTTTTGAGGTATCATGATCCCTTTCCCTTTAGATTCCATCTACAAGGAACTGACCTCTAGTAAGGACCCTGGAACCTTGTGCCTGCAGTTCAGAGATGTTACCAGCAGATGGCAACATTGTCTTATTGAGTAATTGTGACAGGTAACTCAAGATGGCCTGGAGTTAATTCTTTCAAAATACAAAAACTATTTACAAAGATTCCAGTGTTTAGTGGAAAGGATGAACCTCTAATAATAAACTATATAATAACTAAATAAAAGTTATAATAAGTGAGGTTTCTTTTTCAAATACAAATCAAAGTTAAAAAATCTGTAGATAAAGAGTTTCATAGTTAGCTATTATCTTATCAATTTCTTTTCATAAATTCTATGGCTGAAATTTATACTTTCTACATCCTCAGAGATGGCCTTAGTTGACTTTTTACATTTCTCATATTTTACTTATTGAGAAATTTAATAATTGTTCTATGAACCCCCACAACCAAGTAATGTCCAAGTAATGACCCCCACAATGTACTTCCCTATCTCTAAGCACAGGTCCTGACCACAGTGCTCAAGCACTCTGAGCCTGGTGTCAAAAATGCATGGGTTTCAATTGTTCACCATTTACTTGGGTATATTATTTAATCTCATTATAACATGCATGTCTTCATCTGTATCATAGTGCTAATACACCTGCCTCTTAGGATTAAATGAGAAAACACAAGTTTAAAATGCTAAGTTAAAGGTATTGTGCCCGGCATATAGTCAGCCCCTTTAACACTTTCTGTGCTCATGACTTATACCTGAGTTCTGGATTAAGCACCTTTCTTATGTCTGAATGATCAGATTAAAAAGGAGAGGAGTAAATAACTGACCGTAGCTTCCTGTCCTAATCACAAAAGATGCAGGAGAAGGCTGCCTTATTAGAAAGGGGCAGTGATTTTCCCCTTTTTACAACTGATTTCAATCTCCACTCTTAACTGTCCTCTGAGTCTGCACTCTTTGCAATTACAGCTTTTATCAATGTTATATTCCATTGACCTAATTTGCCAATCCCACGGATTTTCTTGCAGCTATCTGGCAGCTTAGAATTTTTCTCCCTTACATATCTACCACTTCAAGGAAATCATATTTTCTTTTAGTTTTCTTTCCAAAATATCACAAATATAACTAAGACATACTGGAATGACTATAAACTGTCACTTAACTTAATAAATATCCTCTCCAACTCTATTCCAATTCATTCATCTCTTTCCTTAAGTTTATTCTCCTGCCATAATTGGCCAAGTCCATTAGCCATTTGAAGCAAACATCATGCCATTGACCTACTGACCTCAAATCTTCTGCCTACAAAGCCTAGATTTAGCGCTCCTTTCCCTCCTCCATCTTCTCCTCATCCTTCTCGCTACTCCCACTCTATCTAACCATCATAGCATAAAGAAAACCAATAATTCCTCCTCAAAATTCATGCAACAAATATACCTACATTTTATTCTCATTACTGACATGCTTTTTGTCTTGCAAGTCCAAAACACTTCAGCCTGAATTAGAAATAGCAACCCTTCCTTTAAACAGTACAACAACTTGGTTGTGGCAGGTGGATTGCCTCTATGTTTAAAGAGAGATAAGAATCTATTTTTTATTAAGATCCAACCTACCTATACTTAGTCTTCTTAATAATTTGTAGGTCTTTCAGGATCTTAACCAGTTCTGTCCTGCTCTGCTAGAAAGTATTCTACCAGAATTCTACCCCATCCCAAATAAATAAAAGGCAGAGGGATTCCTCCCCCAGACTGTGGGCTTCTCACCACTTGATAGTCTACATGAACTTATTCTGATACACTCCTTCCATCTGAGATGCTGACTATACAAACACCACTGGCCAAATCATAGAGATGGCAATAGAACTCTGACCCACAGCCTCTATAGTAATCATCCAAGCAAGCCAAACCATAATTTCTGCAGAAACTGGCCCAGAAAGGTCAGGACTTGACCTAGTCAGTGAGTCAGCTTCTCAATTTGTTTGTTTTGGTTTCTGCTTTCACCTCAGGTGCAACCAGAGAAAGATAAATATGTCCCTCCAAAGCAATCATATACAATGCCCCACCTCTGATTAGTCTACCTTCAGCTTCCCCATGCCAACAATGTCCAATCAGAACACACCTGGAGCTGGTCATTTATTTATTTAATAAGGTTATCCCATTACCCCTGCCTACCTTTGAGTCTCTGACCCAGTCAAGTGATGGTAGCTGATTCTGTTGCTATAGCAAGCTGAGTAAATACCTCCATTTGTTCTCATTTAACTAGTCTTTGTTATTTCCACAGCATTTCTAGAGGTTCCACTGAAATACGGTCGCATTGTTTATTGCTTCCATCTCTAGGTTTCAAGCAGGTGCAGTTCCCCCAGATATCCCTTATGCCTTGCTGCTTGTGGCTTCTTGAGTCTGTGCAGATATTATAAGTCAGCACAAGGTCTGAACTCTGCTCTCTTTTCACTGGGTTCCTCAGCTATTTATTCTGATCATTACCTAAGTTTTCTTATTGATCTCCATTTGTTTGACATTCCTGGCAAACCATTTCTATTCACCCTTTTTTTGCTCTCGCTTGTGCCTCTGTTTATTATGTTGGTCTGTATAAAAGTGTTGTTTATTGTAACAAGGAGAACCCCACGATAGAACACAGGCGTAAGTCCTACAAGCATGCTATTCAAGCTAGCCTTACAGACTGGTAAGTTTTCAGCTCTCACCAGATCAGTTCCCACTTGTACAAACTTTGCTGCAGGTCACCAATACAGCTTATCAGGTCTTGGTTCTATTTCATTATTATCATTATTATTATTATTATTATTATTTGAAATCTTGGCTTTAGTCCAGGGAGACTTTTCTCTACTTTTCTCTACTTTTCCACCTGCCAAGGGGTGCATATTGTCAAGGCTCTATTTATAGGCAGCTGACTTCTTAGGGACCTGAGACATGAAGTATACATGCAACACTTTTGGCCAATTTTTGTCAGGTCTCATGAGGTCATCAAGTCTAAGTCTCCTTCAAGAAACACTTTCGTTTCTTTTATGCACTTTCATTGCAATCCTAATTTTGAGCTTCTCTCTCTAAATGGCATAAGTTCACCAAAGATAATTTCTGACTTCAAAGGCCACTATGACTTGAACAAAATTGTTCTTTTGAGAGATGCCTCAGGAAAAAAAAAGGGAATAATATTTCTCAGGCTCAATGAGCAACATTTTTCTATTGGTGTGCAGAGGAGTCCAAATAAAATTCTGATTTATAAATCACTTCATTAAAAGATTCTTTGATCAAGGCTAATTAGCAATTTTATAAACTTAAGCAAGAGTAAGCAATACTAATTGCTCTAGTAAATTTTCCCCTTCTTTGTCATTAATTTGCCTCACTATGTCTGGGTTTCCCTCTTCCTCATTCATTACTCTCTTTCCACTCCTTGGTCATCTCCTCTCTTCTCCTAGTCCAGATCCCCTTATTTTTCTTGATGATTTCTCGACCCTAAAAATCCAGTTACCTGTAAAGACCCATCTTTCCTCAACCCAGGTATGCCAGAAACTCTAGAATTTAAACCTCATAGCTGAGCTGAATTAAAAGTTACAAGTAAGGATTTTTCTAAATTCACATAAGACTAGCAGGTACTCATAAAAGAATTTAGAATTCTTTTGAGTGCATGTAACTGACAGGTACTTGACTTATATCAACTTAAACACATACTGGTTGGAACAGAAGATGCTCAGTCCTGGATGGCAAAAGCTGATTGGACTGACTCAAAAAAATATCTACAAGATTCCTCTTTCCCCAATAAACTGGGGTTCATATAAACAGACCAAAAAGTAAGGCAATAACCCATTCCTGAAACATTGCCAATATTAACTGATTTGTGCTATAATTAATTATGCACAGAAAATATGAAATTATAGGACATTTTAAGGACCTAAAAATAGTCTACACAGGGGATTTGCTCCGGAACAATACCTATCCCACCCCATATATTAAAAGTTAGTCCTTCTTATACAGGTCTTGCCTCCAGAAAATATTGTATTTTTATATGAATTTAATCGAAAAACATCCGCCTGTAAGCGAATCCATGCAGTTCAAAGCTGTGTTGTTCAAGGGTCAACTGTACTTTTCACCAACACTCAAGAGTTAAAGAAGCTGCTGATATAACATATACTATTCCATCTCATTTTGTCAACTGGATTACATCTGAAATTGGGAACTCAATTTAGGAACAGAAATGAGAATAGCCCCATACCTGAATTTTGGCATTCTACAGAATATTTTTGAAAGGGCATTACAACAAAAATCAGATAAGATCTAAAATGAACTTAATAGTCCTGTAGATCAAATGTCTAGATAGCTCACTTTCTAATTGATCACTTACTGACAAGCACAATCATAAATACTAAAAACCAAAGAGACACTGGAAAAAACATAGTCCCATACACCAAAAGAAACATATGTCAAAGAAAAATCCCTCAATTTAGATAAGTGAAGGTGCTTTGAGGAAGGTAAATGCAGCCAGATATCCTGTCTTACCCATAAAAGATAATTCACTCAAGATGAATTAACTGTAACTTAACACAGTCAACTTTCTGACAGGTACAAGTGCCACTCTCTTTTCATTAAACACTCCCACCTCTGCTCAGCTTCCTTTCTAGAATAAACATACCATGTAGGGGTAGGGTATTTCAAATAAGAAACAGATTATCCCTCTCTCTCAACTTTTGTTGTTGTTGTTGTTGTTGCTGCTGCTGCTGTTGCTATTGTTATTTGTGAGCCCTCAAGTGAAAAACATTTCTTCCCTTTGTGTGACATACTCCTGCAAATTTAATAGGAAAAGACTTATTTTGCATATGAAATTGTAATATGAAATGCAAACCAGAGGGACTATTCCTGGAGGTTCCAGAGGACTAACTCTATTCACAGTCATTTCTGCTGTGGAAAATCCTTGCCTCCTCCATTACAGTTGACACAAATCCCAGTTACAACTCTTGACACATGAATTAGTTCTCAATTGACACTGAAACAAATTACCACAAACAGTAGCTTTAATAACCACCCATTTTTTATTTTATATATAAAAAAGGTACAAAACGGATCTTACTGGATTAATATTGAGGTGTCATTGGAGCTGTAGTCCTCTAGAAGCTCAGAGACAGAAAGAGAGAGAGAGATACTCCTTGGCTTATGGCCTTTTTCTCACCTTCAAATTGGCCAGTATGACACTTTATAATCTCTCTTTGACTTTCTCTTTCTACTCATAAAGACGTGGTTGATCATAGTAGGCCCACCTGGATAATCTCAAATTTAGCAAATTGCAACCTCAATTCCACCTAAGACTTCATTGCCCCTTTGCCTCACAGCATACCTAGTCATAGTTTCTGGAGAGTACCACAGCGTACTAGTCATAGTTTCTAGAGAGAAGACTGCAGATATCTTTAGCGTACTATCACTCTGCTACCACAACATTGCACCCAAGATTCCCAGGACTAAAATATCTACCAAAATAGAAAAGATAATTAGAGGAGAAGCTACTAAAGTTCACATAGTTCCTACCAAATAGTTATCCAAACTTTTTCAATATGCCTTGAAGCCAGACGGAAAGACAAGACTCAAACCTATAACTGAGAGCTTTATATCCAAAACGGTCTCATATTTTGCATTATTCTTTGTTAGCACTCCCATCCCATCCTGCCAGTGAGGAAACAATACAAGTGATGATATTGATTTGTCCAAGACCTCAGGGCCATTGACAAAATTATTATCCTTCATTTCCCTGTAGAACTTCATCCAAACACTATCCTCTCATCAATTCCAAATGCAGCCACCTGCTGCACTAGAGTAGCCCTCTGCTCTTTCTTTTTCAGTAGACCTCTAGATCAGTGAAGGCAGCACCTCTGTAACTTCACCTGGGGAGGATGGCAATACACTTTCTGCTTCTGTTTTGATACAGTATGCAGATGATCTGCAATTTTATTCAGAGGACAATGAGGCTTGTAAAAAGGATCCCATTTACTTACTCTTGGCTTTATAAGAAAAGGACATAACACTTTAAAAATTCTATAATTTTGCTAATACAATGTTTTTGGAAGTATGGAGAAAGCTCAAAGCACTCAAGCTAGACCTCCCATTTGATCCTGCAATCCCATTACTGGGCATCTACCCAGAAGGAAAAAATCCTTTTATTATAAGGACACTTGCACTAGAGTGTTTATTGCAGCTCAATTTACAATCACCAAAATGTGGAAACAGCCTAAATGCCCAGAAACCCAGGAATAGATTAACAAGATATGGTATATGTACATCATGGAATACTATTCAGTCATAAAAAAAAAAATGGAGACTCTACAGCCTTTGTATTATCCTGGACGGAAGTGGAAGACATTATTCTTAGTAAAGCATCACAAGAATGAAAAAAGCATGAATCCTATGTATTCAATTTTGATATGAGGACAATTAAGGACACAGTGGGGGTAGGGAAAGGGGAAAGCAGAGAGAGAAAGGAGGAAGGAGAGGTGAGGGAAAGGAAGAGGAGAGAGAGAGAAGGAGGGAGGGGGGTGCGGTCTTGGTGTGTGCCACACCTTTGGGGGGCAAGAGAGGACTGTAGGAGGGACTTTACCTAACAAATGCAATCAGTGTAACCTGGTTTCTTATACCCTCAATGAATCTCCAACAATTAAAAAAAGCTAAATTTTGGCAATAAGCCATTATTTAGGGTATTACCTATCTCTGAAGGGAAAAATACACTCTCCTGATAAAGACTATCCAAACTTATTATAACCCTCTGATCAAATTACTACTTAGAGGAGTTCTATGTTTAATTAATATTGAAAATAATGGGCACTAAATTTTTCTAAGCTTGCAAACTCTTTATAAATTGACTAAGGTTACAGTAAGAGATACTCTTCTCTGAGAGGATAAACATAAACATAAACAGACCTTCTGTAATCTGAAGAGGACTCTTTAAAAAGCTCCTTCCCATTCGTGGGTCGATGGGCACTTGGGCATTGATGTGTTTGTTTACCAGTGTGTGTGTATTCGTGTGTCTGTTTAATTTTCCTTTATTCTTCCTTCTCCCACCCTGGGAAAGTAAGCCTGTTTATGTACCACCTCAAGAGAGGCAGGGGACAGTCTCTAATGCACATCCTTCCTCCCCTCTCTCTCGTGACCTCCCTGGAAGAGATGATAGTAAGTGTCAGCAAAATCAGAGAAGAGACAGGGGCCTTTGAAGGTGACAGCTCAGAGGATGTGCCTTCTACTGCACCAGGGAACAGGTCAGAGTTCAAAGTGAGCAAGGAAGGCCTCCAGGTAGCTCACATCTGTGATACCCGCACTCTGGGAGGCAGAGGCAGGTGGATGGCTTGAGCTCAGGAGTTCAAGACCAGCCTGAGCAAGAGCAAGACCCACCTCTACTAGGCAAAGAAAAATTAGCTGGGCACCTATAGTCCTAGCTACTTGGGAGGCTGAGGCAAGAGGATCACTTGAGCCCAAGAGTTTGTGGTTGCTATGAGTGATGATGCCATGGCACCCTACCTAGGGCGACAGAGTGAGATGGTCTTAAAAAATAATAATAAAATAAAATAATAAAGATTTCTAGTATCTCCACAACTCAGAAAGGATCACTAATTGATTATTTTTCCTGCTAGATAATTAGGTTTTACTCTTATTTATTAAGTTGCCTTTTTTTTTTTTTTTTAGGTCAGATGGGAAATGTGCTATATTTTTAAATAAAATGCCAGTACTGTTTAAAAGGCAAGTTTTATTAAATTGCTTAGTATCTTACACTAACTTTATGTTTTGAAACTTCTTTCCCATCTTGATCATTGTATTTTCAACTGAATTTTCAAGTTTACTTAATACATCTAAAATTTGTTTTGTAATAGAATGGGGTGGGAGAATATGACATGAATGCTTTTTATTTTCTAAATACCCAGTAATTCTCCACGTCACTCATTGAAAAATTCACCCTTTCCTTTTAGTGAGCTTCTTCTTTGACTGTGAATTTAACACAAGTGTACACGCAGGCACGTTTCTGTCAATTCTTGTCTGTTTATCTGTTCATTCTTTTGTCAATACCACATTGTTTTAAGTGCGAGGGCTCTACTAGGCATTCTACTGTTACTGAAAATCTCTTCTAACTCTTTCCTGAAACAATTATTTAGCCTATCTTATTCTTGAAGTAAAACTTATATAATCATTTTATACATAAATATGCATATAGACATGAAACTTTGGGACTGTTGCTAAACTTTTGTTAATTTGGAAAGAGGGGACAACTCCCATTCTATCCCATTCCATTCCATGGCAGGGTCAGCAAGCTATAGGCTGAATCTGGCCAGTCACCTATTTTTTGTAAATAAGCTTTCACTGGAGCTCAGCCATGCTCATTTGCATACATACTGTTTTCATGCTATCCTGGCAGAGCTGAGGGGTGTGGCCTACATCACATGGCCACAAAGCCTGAAATATTTGTTAACCAGCCCCTTACAGAAGTTTGCCTGCCCACGTTCTAAGACAAAAAAAATTCTATCTCGTGTTCTAAGGCAAAATCAATCTCTCTTTCTCTCTCTCCTTATTTAAATGCTATTAATAGGTCTTGGTTAAGATCTGCATGAGACCTGGACTTTCTACCACATTTATTATTAATTATGGTCTTACTTGAGCCTTGGTGCTCCCATGTCTGAGTCTACTGTACCAATTTTGTCTTCTGACTGGCCTTGGCTGGGAGCCAGTGGGCTCGGGGTTCTCACCACCCCCATCAGGGGAAGCTGAGGTATCTCCTGGGACCACTGACCTCCATCAGGGGCAGCTGAGGCATCTCCTGGGCCCACTGACCATCAGGAGTGGCTCAGACTCACAGTGCATGGGCAGCAGAAGACTGTGGACTACAGAGGCCTCTGACTCTGGAATGACCAAGAGGTAAAGGTCTTACGGGACCATGGGGTTCAATGGTTTTCCTTTAATTGGAGGGCATGCACTTCCCCAGCTGTACTGGAGCATTTTAAGTGTTTTACAATGGCTTACACCAGACTGTGCTCTAAGCAGGGGAGATGGATGTTTTGTGATGGGGATTTATGAAGTGCATTATTTCATCATTCACCTGGAGCCTGCATCTCATTTGTAGAGAACTTGAACTGCTTAACACCAGCCCCCCACCCCCTTTTTCCTCTTCAATACTTGACTTCTTAAGACCTTTAGCCTTGGAGGTCACAATACTTCCTATCACTCAACATCACTTGAAAAGCTTGGGTTAGCTTGGGAGAGCTAAAGAAGGGCTCAACTCAAAAGCACTTGGGGGATCTTACCTGTGACCGTTCCCCCCAGCAGGGATTAGGAGAGTCACCCATGCACTCAGGAGCTTGCACTGAGCAGGAGACACAGCATCACTTGAGAAAACACCCAGCACATTCAGGTAAAGCAACAGCATAAGGTCTAATGAGGTTGTAGATCAGAGAAGTCTCCTTTTGGTGTCAGTGGGCCTAATACACACACACACACACACACACACACACACACACACACACACACCTCCCTTCCCCTCAGTTGAGGGACTTGCTCCCAGAAAACCACTTAATTGGTTAGTTTTCAATGTATGCATCATTTGCATGAAAGGGGGTGTGGTATCTCAGAGGGCCCTGGCAGAACGATGGTGATTGGTCAATTTTCAATACCTAATTTGTGTTGAAATTGACCAATCAAATTCTCAATGCTCCCTTTTCTGCCCACCAAAACCTCATAAAAACAACAGTATCCCAATAGGCTACTGTAGACACCATCTCAGGCTCCACTTGGGTGGGTTCTTTCATTAAACCTTGCCTTGAACTTCTACAGTCTGATCTCTGGATATGCACCACAGACCTTTCAGCCCTTAGAGTAATGTGTCATCCTAACAAATGAAGGAAAGTAAATGTGTGTTCTGAGTGTGCCTGTGTGCGTGTGTGTACCTCTGTGCGTGCGTTTGCCTGTATGAGTGAGTGTGCCTCTCTGCCTGTGTGTGCATGAATGTGCCTGTGTGTGCGTGCACCTCTGTGCCTGTGTGTACCACCGTGCCTGTGCATGCCTCTGTGCATGAGTGTGCCTGTGTGTGTGCCTACACCTCTGTGCCTGTGTGTACCACCATGCCTGTGCATGCCTCTGTGCATGAGTGTACCTGTGTGTGTGCATGCAACTCTCTGCATGTGTGTACCACTGTGCCTGTGCATGCCACTGTGCATGAGTGTGCCTGTGTGTGTGCCTGCACCTCTGTGCCTGTGTGTACCATTGTGCCTGTGTGTACCACTGTGCCTGTGCGTGCCTCTGTGCATGAGTGTGCCTGTGTGTGTGCGTGCACCTCTGTGCCTGTGTACCACCATGCCTGTGCATGCCTCTGTGAAAGATTGTGCCTGTATGAGTGAATATGCCTGTGTGCCTGTGTGTACCACGGTGCCTGTGCATGCCTCTGTGCCTGAGTGTACCTTCGTGTGCCTGTGTGTGCGCATGCATATCTGTGCACACACTTCTGTGCATGCGTGCATCCCCCTGGGTGCATATGCATGTGTGTTTGTGTGTTGGGGACTTAACAAGATGAGCAGATAACAGTGTTAAATCTCTGCTGTCAGTTGGGTGAGAGAGGTCAGCGTGTCCGACAGCGTCTGGGCCCTGAGATTTCAGGTTTGGCTGTGGTACATGCAAAAAATGTAAGACAGAAGGCTTTAAGCCCACCATGGGAGCAGGACTGTGGTCAGAGATGAGGTCCACAGAAGGGGTGAGAGCCCCTTTTTTTCCTCAGCTCACAGCTGCCATGCAGGATAACCACGATCACCTCCCAGGGTTTCCCGTCTAGTGTTCTGTTCCAGTGACCAGCTTCCATTTGCACCTTTGGCAGTGTGTGTGATAGAAACCACGAGACCATGGGTCAGGGAACTGGAACAAAATCCAAAAAATGGGCTAGATTTAACCAGATGGCACATCTCTTGAGGACGAGACATACATTGTAAGAGGGACTTTACCTAACAAATGCAAACAAATTGTAACCTAATTCTTTGTACCCTCAGATTATCCTGAAACAACAAATATATATACACACACAATGCTTGCATTTGTTAGGTATACATATACGTGTATATGTATCTATATATGTATGTGTGTGTGTGTGTATATCTGTGTGTGTATATATATATATATATATATATATACATATACATACATATATATATACATATACATATATATATATATATATTTATTTTTATTTTTTATTTTTTTAACTATAAAACAAAACAAAACACCTAGTCCATACCACAAGTGCCAGATGCTAAGCTGAGCACAGGCGGTACAAGCCTGCCCCTCATGAGGCTCGTGCACCAGCTGGGGGGGGGGGGGGTCAGGCTTGTCCGCGGGGAATAACACCCCATTTCAGGAAGTGACTGGAGCTCTATGGTGTGCAAAGCAAAACTCCTGTACCGCCAGCGTCACCCAGGAACCAGCAGGCTGGTAGGTGGGGAAAAAAAAAGCAAAGAGGGGGACCTTATGCATTGGCTCCTGTAAAGACTGTCCCTCCATGTGGCCCCACCTCTGGGAGCTTCCAGTCTGGAGAAGCAGGTAAGTAAAGAAAAGAGCTACTTAACAGCTCGGGACGAGTCCCCCACTTGGCCAAGCGCTGAGTGCCAAGGGAACAGGACTGGGGAAGGCTACCTGGGGAAGCTGGCTCTTTGCTGAGATTTGAAATGGGAATAGGGGGTGGCCAGATAAAGCAAAGTCAGTGGGAGAGGAGTGTGCCAGGCCAGGGACATCTGGGGATGTCCAGATAGGATAGCAACCATTAGGTTTGAGGACAGAGAACCTCTTGGCCACATGGCCTGTTTGAAGTCCCACCTCTCCACACTGCTGCTTCAGAGGTTAAACTTCCAGCACTTGAACTTCGGGGGAGCACATTCAAACCACAGCAAGACATCAGACATTGGAGGTGGGGCTGCCGCATTTGCAGCCCAGAAGCCAGTTCTGGGAGAGTAGGAAGGCCAGCTGAGTGGACGCCACGGATCCAGATCTAGGGGCACTTTAATTCCTCTCTTGGTTTAATTTTCTAAAATTTTAATTGACAAATGCAAGTGTCTGTATTTTCAGAGCACAATGTGATGTTTTGATGTATGTGTACATTATGGAAAGAGTCAATCAAGCTAATTAACATCTATCAGGCCGTCCATTTGTCTTCTTTTTGTGTGTGTGTGGTGATAACATTCAAAATCTATTTTAGCGATTTTGAAATATACATTATTTTAACTGTAGTCACCAGGCAGTGCCATAGATCACCAGAAGTTATTTCTCCTGTCTAACTGAAACCTTGTGCCCTTTGATACCATCTTTAAATTCTTTCTTGAGATAAGAAAGATTTTGGGATTTTCTTATAGACAGCTCCCCTCCCTGACTTCTGTGTTCCACAGGACAGAGCTCTTTGAGAGGTAGGAGAGAGGTAAGCATTTCTTTCTTCTTTTTTCTTTTTTCCTTAATTTTTATTAAGTCATCAACTGTATACATTTAAGTATTTTGAAGTAGAGGGTGGAGACAGTGAGAGGCAGGGAAGCAAAGGGGTAGGGGGTTGGGGATGGGAGCAGAATCCAGGGGATGTCAGCTTGGGGTCAGGGTCAGCTGAAGGTGACAATCTCCCTTTCTGTGGCCATTAGGTGAAACTTCCAACGGGTTGGAAGAGACAAAATCGTTGTGTTTTGCTCTGCAGTCTAGTAACGCAAGTCAGATTTCTCTTGAATTATTAAAAATAATATGACATTTCTGAACTCTTGGATTTTTGAAGTAAGATTCACGTATATGCATCTCAATACACAAGAAAGGCCAGATGCGGTGGCTCACGCCTGTCATCCCAGCACCCTAGGAGGCCGAGGTGGGTGGATTGTTTGAGCTCAGGAGTTCAAGTCCAGCCTGAGCTAGAGCAAGACCTATTCTATACTAAAAATAGAAAAACTAGCCTGGCGTTGCGGGCGCCTGTAGTCTCAGTTACTGGGGAGGTTGAGGCAAAAGGATCACTTGAGCCCAAGAGTGTGCGGTTGCTGTGAGCTGTGACACTATAGCGCTCTAAGATTACGGAGTAAGACTCTGGTTCAAAAAGTAAATTATTTATTTATTTTTTAAATAGAGATATGTAGAAAAATAAAAGGAAAAAAAAACTACCTGCATACCAAATTCTCAACCCCAATCACTACTAAATTTTGATAAACTTGTTTTTGGTCTTAGGACTTTGATTTTAATTTAGTGTATGCGTGTGCGTGTGAGAGAGACATAATTATATAATACTGTTAATATAATGTTGTACTTTTCCTTTCTACCTAACATTATAACATAGGTCTTTTTCAAACTTTGCTATTTTAAAGTCTTATAGAATAAATTGTATAGAAAAAGATGTCTAGATTTTACTACATGATATTTAAAGTATCCCAGTGTCAAAAATGACTTCTAAAAAGTAAACAATTAACTGTAGATGAAATTTGTGTCACATAGGATAAGAGTGAATGTTTTTATTATGTAAAACATCTTTTGTAAAAGATACAAAAAAGATGAAGAAATTACCAAATACATATATATGTGTGTGTGTGTATATTAAAATATATATACATGTACACATACATATATTACACGAAAGGTAATATACAGAAAGTCATAAAAGAAGAAATATATTTTGGCAACATGGAGAATTTATTTATTCTTACGAGATTTCAAGGGAATACAAATTAAAACCTTGACATGCCATCTATCTTTTAACAGGTTAGAAAAGGCTTTAAAATGTTTCTTGCCATTGTTTGGAAATATAGGGCTAAGGTAAGAACGCAGGAATATAAGGTTTGGGGCAAAACTAGCATTATGTAGCAAAAGCCGGTGGCCCCATTGTGCTGTTCTCACCATGGGATGTAATCAGAGGTAACCACCAAGATTTATGCACAGGGATATTCATCATAGCATTATTTCTAATGGTGAAAAATTGAAAATAACCTAATGTCCATCCATTAGGAATTGGTTAAGTAGACTATTATGCAGTCATTAGAGTTTAGAAAACGGCAAACAATGTTGAAAAATGACTTTTCTTTTTCTGTAAGTTTCTCTCATCGCTTCTAGCAAAGTACAGAAGGTAAACAGAGGTTGGACAGTGAAAAGTTTACTTATCCAGTTTTCTGCAGTCAGCACCTCTGGGTGCTCTAGATTTTGCAAACCTCAACCTCAAGTTCAGGGCACTCTTGAGAAGGCGCACAGCCCTCCCTGGCACTGAGACCCGCTCAGCCGGCCTGAGCGCTGTGCCCAGCGTGTGGAGCTAGCACAGGTGGTCGTTCAGCCTGCCCTGGGCCCCCTTCTTCTCTCTATGAACCTGCTTGCTGGGCTGTTCTTTGCTCAGCTCTTGGGTACAAAGTGCGACAAACTTCATGACTTTTTAGTCACTCTCGAGGATAGAAAAGTCTTATAATTTGGAATTTCAGGAAAAATAATTCTCAAGTTAGTAATTTTAAAAGCCAGTCTTGTGTAATAGTCAGTTTCCAACGTTCTCCACTAGTCTGACTCTCCCATTTGCCGGCCCCACTCCTGCCAAGCCGGGGACCTCTGCTTGGCAGGTGGACTTAGGATGGCTGTTGGCCCCAGCCAGTTGGAGAGGAGGACAGGGAGGCCCCAGGGCTCAGCGAAGTTCCTCTTGGCTGGAAGATAACTCCAGCTGACCATGGCTCTTGTATGGGGTCTTCTCCCTTCTTCCCTGTCCTCAGTCCCAGAGTTTCTAGAAGGCCATCCCCAAGCAGTCCTCCTGTGCGGTCACACCCTGCAGGCCGGCATCACCTCTGGCAGGGTGGCTGAAAGGGGCATTCCTGTTGGCCCTGGATAATAGGGCTACCTCAGTGCTGCTAGAACTCTCTCTCTCACTCTGCTGCAAACCCAGACACCTCTAAGTTTCCCAAGGGGAGACAGCCACCAGCACCTGTGTCCTCCTGGCTGTAGGACATCCACCAACCTTCCTGCTGAGGGGTTTCCATCCTGTTGAGATGAGGTTCAGGGCGGAAGGGGTTGGACTCAAATCCAAATTTTTCAGAAGAAATCCACCTTCTCTCCTCATCTCCACTCTCTTAGCTATTTTTTTTTTTTAACCTTTTTTTGTTTGTTTGTTTGTTTGCAATTTAAACTATTTGAAAAGTTTATTTCCCCCAATACACCATCTTTTTGCTTCATGGTCCTTCCCTTGATTTTTTTTTTTTTTTTTTTTTTTTATTAATTTCATTTACTATGTTGGTTTGTTTTTGGCCAGGGCTGGGTTTGAACCCGCCACCTCTGGCATATGGGGCTGGCGCCCTACTCTGTTGAGCCACAGGTGCAGCCCTAAATTCATTTACTTTTAAAAAAAATTTCAGAATGTCAGGAGCACAGGTGTTTTGTTTGCAGACTCTGTTGGTGTGTGGGTTGTCTACAGCCAGACCAGGAGGGCATGTCCAGTGTTCTCTCTTAACCCTTCTAAAATCTTTGGTGCTATTGAGGGGTTCAGGAGTGATGTAACCAATTATAAGAGGCTGCATCTGAACTTTCTGGAGGTCCAGCACCTGCTGTCCATACTGCCTTATCTGGTTCTGAGTGAGGAAGGACCTGTGTTGACATCCCAAAGTGGCCTGTCTGCTCTTCCTTTCCGTCACATGGCACTCTAGTTACTTCTGTGGTCTGATTGGGCACACTCGCTTCTCCCCCAGACAGACCCACTGTGCGAGGCCGGCCTGTGGCTTCTCCAGCAAGAGCCAGCTGCACACTGGCCCTTTGCTGTGAGCATTGATCAATTGCAGAACATGCCCTGCTGGGTTAAAAGCATTAAGGTCTTCCTTTAACTGAGGACAAACCATCTGTACTGTCCCAAATGCACGTTGCACAGGGCCTGGCGTGCGGTGGGTGCTCAGGGAACATGTGCCAAACCGTGCTCTTTGCATCTGGCATGACCTCGGAGGTAATCCTTACTGGACAGGGATGTTTAAGGCCAGATTCACGAAGGGAAGGGTGGTCCCAGATGCATGAAGGCGCAGATGGGTTTGAACAGTATTCTGTGAACAGGCCGGAGAGAGATTTCAGTGTCTGTACTGCCCTGAAAATTCAAAGGGATGAAGACCCACTGGAGCGGCCCTTACTTGCAGGGTTAATCAGAAGGACCAAGTTATGGGAGATTAACCAGACAGATGAGGTGCGGTGGGCAGGAAGGGTGAGCTCAGCTCCACGGAGAAAGTAGATCGCACACGTCAAGATTAATGTCTCCTGACCACTGAGTCTATTCGGGGCCTTTCCATGTCATATTTCTACTCACTCATTCATCTTGACTGCCCACCTTGGTGCGGATGAAAGTCAGGCGCTGGTTGCACAGAATGAGGAAACCTCTGAGAAATCCCTCCGAGCCCTTCAGACGCCGACTGTGACTTTGAGCTCCTGTGTAAAATTAAATAACTAGCTTGGCTGGTTGATTGACAAGAACTGGGAAAGAAGCCCAGGGCTTGGTTTTGGGGGCCTCCCAGCAATGGGGCGGGGTTCACATTGAGCACTAATACCCGTGGGGTGTGTTTGCACGTGGGGGTGAGGAAGTATGGCCCCCACCAGCCGTGACCGGCCATGCAGCAAAGGTGAGAGGCAGTTTGTGGAGCCTTGGGTAGGTAAGCACGGCCTGGGTATGACCACAGGAAAAACCCAGTCTCCAGGGAAGTGTGGTGAGGATCTAGAAACTCCCAGGAACTCAGTTAATGTGGACAGCCAGAGTCGAATCAGCTCTGCCAGCTGTCTTCAAGACCCTTGACAAATGAAAAAGTCAGCTCACCTCCCTCCGCCTTTGACTTTCAGCCTGCTGTATAAGCTGGTGGCTATGGGGCAGGTGCTTGGGGTACCCCAGCCCACGGAGCTATGTCTCCACGTGCAAGGTGCACCTTTGAGCTCTTTGAACCTGAGAGGTTTAACTCCAGAGTCTGAGCCCAGGCTTGGTGTCCCTGCTCTGACCCCCACCTCTGGGAGGCTGAAGAAGTGACCTGTGTTGGAAGGGGTCAGTGGGAAGTTCTGAAACAGGGTCTTTATGGGACTGGCCACCCCACTGAGATCTGATTGGGGGGGGGGGGTACAAGGGCATATGCTGCCTTTAGGAAGAGGACACCTCTCCTCTGCTGCTTCTCAGGTGACCACCACTGAGTAAAGACACCACCTGCTCAGTCCTCCCGTAGTTTCTAAGCTCACCCAACAAGGTCTCTCCTGGTGCCTGAGGCATCTTCCCATGCAGGGTCAGCCCTGCCTCAGCCGCTTCATTTATATCTAGATATCCAGGCTTCTGGGAGTATGGAGGAGAATTTCTCACTTTCTGGAAGCTCACTTTCAGTCTTTATAAAAAGTCTACCAAAGACTTGAAAAACACATGTTTTCAACATCTGAATCTTCAAATGACAACCGTCTGTGGTCCCAGCGTCTTCCTGGAACTAGTTCCTTGACAACACTTTTATTTATTTCTTTAGGAGTCTCTGGTTTATTTGTATTTTCTAGATATTCTTAAGCCAGCTTAAATGTGTTTTCCCTGAACATTATCAATTTTATGCAACTTCCATTTTTAGCAGAGCTGTTCATAGGAATCTCTTAAGTCTATAAATTCCCTCCATATTTGTGATTATATCTTTATTCTCCGTCCTATTTTGGTCTCATTTTTCCTTGATTAGATTTCTTGGTTCTGAATATTTTATTTGTCATTTCAGAGAACCCAATCTCATTTATTTGGCAATTCTGCTGACTGCATATTTATGCTTTTTATTTCTGTTAATCCCCTCCGCCTACTTCCCTTATTTTTTGCTGATTTGCTGAGATTAATGGTCAGAGGATCTGTTTTTATTTTTTGTCTTGTTTAACACCAAAGCCATGTAAGATTATTATTGTAATAATAAGGACAGCTTTGGCCGCGGTCCATTCATTTTCTTAGGATTCTTATCTCATTAATTCTCTAATAGTCTGTATTTACAGTGTGTTTTCTCTTTTATTGACCTGCTTTGCTGAGTTATATTATTTATGTTTTATATTATATTATTTATGGATAGTTTGTATTACAATCAGACAATAGAGCCATTTAATGTTTTTAAGAATTTATTCAGCTATTTTAGAAGTCTAATGTAATTATTGTTGTACATATTCTATGGGAACTGGGAGAAAAATAGAAGACAGGTATTAGCTCTGTAATCAGGGTTTGATACATTACTTTTTTTCTTTTTTTGAGACAGAGTCTTACTCTGTTGCCCTCGGTAGAGTGTTGTGAAGTCACAGCTCACAGCAACCTCAAACTCTTGGGCTTAAGTGATTCTCTTGCCTCAGCCTCCCAAGTAGCTGGGACTACAGGTGCCCACCACAGCGCCTGGCTATTTTTGGTTGTAGTTGTCATTGTTGCTTAGCTGGCCCAGGCCAGGTTTGCACCCACCAGCCTTGGTGTATGTGGCTGGTGCCGTAACCACTGTGCACAGGCACCAAGCCGATACATTATTATTAAATCAACTTTATCAATAGAATTCTCTGACTTTGATGGATTAAGTGAACGAGGAATAAAATATGCTACCAAATCAGAAAACCATGATTATTATCTGCCAGTAATATTGGACTTCTGTTTGTCTTTATACCTCTCGTAGCTTTTCAGTCTGTATCTGGACTCAGTCACAGTATAACTTGACGTGTACTGGCACTTACAATACCCTGACAACCGTGCCCAGGACGCTGGGTGACTCAGCATGTCAGTTTCCACAGTGACATGATGAGGATGATAGACACTTTACAGAAGAGAAATCTGACACACAGTGTGTCACGTAGGGTTGGACTAAGCTACTTGGGGCAGGAAAAACAAAGCAAAATCAAAATGCAGCCCATCCTTGTCCCACATGGGCCCAGAGAAGGTGCAGCAGGGGAATGGACTCTGCCTTGTCACCCTCGGCCTGGGGATCCAAATTCGGGCCCAGCTGACTTCAGTTTCAGTGTCCAAACCCATCAGCTATCCTGCCTCCTTTAGTCCCCAACAAGGAACACAGATGAGGGACCTCTGACCTTTAAGGCTGTCCAAGTCACCTCCACCATGCTTGTTCCCAGACCCAGAAAGCTGCTTGGGGTTAGATGACTCCCACCTCTATGGCAAGCCTTGGTTGACCCTAGAATTCAACTGAGGGTCCCTCCTGCACAGGTGAGGCACAAGCTACTGCTGGCCGGGAGGCCTCCTACTGCTTCCAGCAGGTGCCGACCTCCTGCCTCTTTGTTCACTTTTTTTTTTGTCTGTTTTGTTTCTTGAGACAGAGTCTCATTCTGTTGCCCTGGGTAGAGTGCCACGGCATCATCATAGCTCACAGCAACCTCCAACTCTTTGGCTCAAGTGATCCTTTTGCCTCAGCCTCCGAAATAGCTGGGACTACAGGAGCTTTCCACAATGCCCGGCTAGTTTTTCTACATTTAGTAGAGACAGGGTCTTGCTCTTGCTCAGGCTGGTCTCAAACTCCTGAGCTCAAGCGATCCACCTGCCTTGGCCTTCCAAGAGTGCTGGGATTACAGGCGTGAGCTACCACGCCCGGCTGTAAATCTTTACTTGTTATCCTTTTTAATATTTTCTTATGTTGTAGCTGTATTGGTTTTACAACCAGAATAAAGACCAACACAATCTTAAAGCACATGCTGTCCCCACTGGAGACCAGGACTGGAGCCAGGAGCACCTGCTGGCCACGCTGTAACGAGAACCAGGGACTGGGGCCTTCCCACAGGGCAGTGAAGGATGCCGGGTGTGTGCGCTCTCACATAGAGCGGAGGGTGGAGCATGTGAGGGTCAGGAGGGGGACAGGAGGAAGAGCTCCATCCTCACACCTAGGATGGAGTAGGGGTTCCGTGGCCCTGCTGATCCCGCCTTGGGCTTCCCTCCCAGTCTTTTCTTCCTGTCCTGTACTTTGCCTTCTCCAGCTAAGCGCTCTGTATTCCAGACGTTGCAATGAACCCTACGGCCTTGTCTGCTCTCGTCTTTAACCAGAAACATAATCTCCTCGTTAACCTTTGGGGGAGGTTTGGCTCTGCCCCTCCAGGGGTTGGAGGGCAGCGTTTCTGGGTGTACCCGTGGCCTCAGCTCTGTTGATCAGCCAGAATTAATGGGAGAGCAACGTGTTGGGGCAGAGCTCTCATTTGCTGGGGAACGAAGGGGGGTCATTATTGATTTCTGTGGCAAAATACTCTGGCTACTTTGCATCCGAGGCTGTAATTTAAGAGTTTGTGCACATTCTTCCGCTGACAAGTGGCGACTCCCAGGGACCCAGGAAATTCAGACTCCTTGTTTATGATGTGGAGGGGCTGATTCCTTGTGCTACACTCTCTGGTAATTCTTACCTAATGGGGAACAATAAAAGAAAGGGAAAGACTTTGATACAGCTCAGATCAGATGCAAGGAGAAAGAGTCATTCGAGAAAGCTCCTTCATGAGACCCTTCCCATCACCATAGCCAATCTGTCACCAAGCCCTGATTTCCTCCCTCCCTCCAGCTCATTTCAGAATACTATGTAAAATTCTTTAAAGCCTTTAAACCTCTTAGGATAAAGACTAGCTGTCTATGGCAGGAAGGAGTCCATCTCTGCCAACCTGCACACTACATCTTGTACAAGTGCCCTCCCTGACTTCAAATGCACCTCACCATTCTGCCCCAGGGCCTTTGCACATGTGTAAAGGATGGTCCACTCCACTGGCTGCCATTTTGGCAACACGAAGTGGGAACTATTATTTCTGTAACACCCACAGCAAACACAGCTGGATTTACTCTCTCTACTCCAGCTTAAATCTGAACAGAGGATGGGTAGACCAGATCCTCTTGGGGTAGGCTGGTTTAATGCCAGAAAATGTCTTGGGTGTTCAGAGTTCTCAAAGTTCTTTCAAGGGGATTGAAAACACCTAGTTGGACCCACTGAGTGTCCGACTCTATCCAGAATGATTTGCATGTATCATGTCATGTAATCTTCACATGAAGCCTTCAAGGCACAGCACAGTGAACCGGCTGGGGCTCAGCGAGAAAAAGCCACATAAGCACAGCAGGGCCATCAGTAGCTGGAGAGAGCTGTCCTGCTTACTTGAGAGTCCACCCTGTGATCCTTGCTCTTACCACCTCCAGTGGGGCTTCCCGGCCATCCGTGTGAAACTCATGGAAGCCTCAGCTTCCACGCTGAGCCTTCCCAGCTATACAGCGAACATGAAGCATCTGTGAAAGGACGGGGTTTCCTGGAGCTCTTTCCACCCTCTGTTTGACGCCCCTTAGAAAATACTGAGCACAATAACAAAGTATTTTTAATAGGAAAAGGTCAAATGAAGTCACATTCTAGGTCATTCTCTCTACTGTAAAGCATAAAGCTTTATAAACCCCGCTAGCTCTACCCTCAGCCCTTCTTCCCAGGACTCAGGCCAAGAGAATGCCATCTTGGCACAGTTTCCCCAGGACCACATTAGCAGAGAGCCGGGCATTCATTCATTCTTTCCACAAATGTTTCCTGAGCACTTTGGATCAAAGCACAGGAGGGTCAGACACCATTTCTACCCCAAGTTTTTCCTTTGTGTTTAGCCCCTTCCCTCTCTTCCCCTTCCCATGGGCCCCCCTCCCCTCAACTTGAATTGAAATGAGTTTTTCTCCCATGTGAGTGTGAATTAGTTCATCTACTGGCTTCATGTTAGTAGTTAGTACATTGGATGCTTGCTTTTCCACTCTTGTGATATGATATTTTATTAAGAAGAATGTGTTGGGCAGCGCCTGTGGCTCAGTGAGTAGGGCGCCAGCCCCATAAAGTGAGGGTGGTGGATTCAAACCCGGCCCTGGTCAAACTGCAATAAAAAAATAGCTGGGCATTGTGGCAGGTGCCTGTAGTCCCAAAGCTGTACTCGGGAGGCTGAGGCAAGAGAATCACCTAAGCCCAAGAGCTGGAGGTTGCTGTGAGCTGTGATGCCATAGCACTCTACTGACGATAACAAAATGAGACTCCATCTCAAAAAAAAAAAACGAGAATGTGTTTCAGTTCTACCCAGATTAATACAAAAGATGTAAAGTCATCATCTTTTTTATGTCTGAAGAGTGTTTCACGGTATACATATACCACAGCTTGTTAATCCATTCCTGAGTTGGTGGGCAGTTGGGCTGTTTCCACATTTTGGCGATTGTAAATTGAGCTGAGATAAACAACCTAGTGCAATGTCCCTATGATAACATGATTTCTTCTGGGTAGATGTCTAACATTGGGATTGTGGGATCAAATGGGAGGTCTAATTTGAGTTCTTTGAGGCTTCTCTGTAGCTTTTAAACAACATAAATTTGCAACTGCCACGATTCCGGAGACTGGAAGTTCAAATTCAAGAATCTGACAGAGCCAGTGTCTGGAGAGAGTTCACTTGTTTTGTAGAAGGCGTCTTTCTGCTCTCTCCTCACGTGGTGGAAGGGAAGAACTCTGATCTCTTCAGCCCAGTTGAGGACACTAATCCCATCTACAAGGGCCCCACCCTCATGACCTTATTACCTCCTCAGAGCCCCGTCTCCTAAGACTGTCACACTGAGGATTAAGTTTCAACGTCTGTATGAATTTGGGGGGGGGGGGTGAAGGGGAGCACAACCATTCTGTCCCTAGCAGCTTGTAAACTTGCCTTTCCAGGACAGTAACCAGCAGCGTGGTGGTATGTGACCTTTCATGAGGGACCATGAGCTTTCCTCAGGAAACAGGGTGAATACAAGTTCTCGGGGCACCCCTAAACTCTGCTTGCCCGTCTGTGAGGCACACACCCCCTTCTTCTCTTCAAGGCTCACCTCTGACTCCCAGGACTCTTCTGTAGAGTCAGGAACTGCAGGGCAAAGGGCTCCTGCCCAGTCTGTGGGCAGCTCAGTGTTTCCAGTGTCCTCTCCAAGGGACCTGTGGCTGCCTCTGTCAGCTTTCTGGTAGTTCAGTTAAACACACAGGATTCTTTTTTTAACTTTTGTTTTGGAAACTTAGAGGCAGAGAATCGAGTTACTCATAGTCTGTGATTGTGTTTGGTCAGTACTAAGTCTTTTCTTTGTTTGTTTGTTTGTTTATTTCTTTGAAACAGAGTCTCACTCTGTCATCCTGGGTAGAGTGCCATGGTGTCATCACAGCTCACAGCAACCTCCAATGCCTGGGCTCAAGCAATCCTCTGGGCTCAGTCTCCCAAGTAGCTGGGACTACAGGTGCCTGCCACAACATCTGGCTAATTTTTTGTTGTTGTTGTTGAGATGGGGTGTTGTTCTTGGTCAAGCTGTTCCTGAACTCCTGAGTTCAAGCAATCCACCTGTCTCAGCCTCCCAGAGTGCTGAGATTACTGGCGTGAGCCACCACACATGGGTGTGTTGCTTTTGTTTTTAACTTTAAACTCATAAACTTTAAACATCATATAGCAAAGTTGAAAGTCATTTCCAGTGATCAATTACCTTAGCATATTACTGTGTTTTTTAAATCACATGTCTATCCATTGATCCAAATTTCTATCTGCCTTTTAGATGCATTTCAAAGTAAATTGCAGATAATATATTTAGTGTTTACTTCAATATCTGTTTTCGGTTCTTTTATTTTTGGTTGTAAAATGCACACACCATGAACAGGAATATTGAGTGTCCTAACTGAGGAATTTTGACAAGTACCTACACCATTGTAACCCTAACCCCTGTGAATGTCTGGAATGTTACCTTTATCCAGAAAGTTCCCTGAAGCCCCTTCCTGATTTATCCTTTATTCACTTCCCAGAGACACTCATTTTCCAATTCTTTCTGTCACACATTGCTTTTTCCTGCTCTGGTCCTTTATGTGAATGAAATCACACACAGTGACACTCTTCCGTGAAGTGCTGCTTGGACCGAGTCACCCTCTCTCTGCAGGTGCCAATGGTTTCTGTTCCCTTGTGGACCCCTCCAGACTGTGTGCATCCACTCCTGTGAGCCACTTCCACCTCTCCATTAAAACCGATACGAACTTTTAAGTGCATGTCCTGATCTGAACATGTTTCCATTTCTCCTTAATTAAAACCCACGAGGGGAGTGGTTAGATCACAGGCTAGGTGTGGGCTTAGTTTTACAAGAGAACATCAGAACTCTTCCCAAAATGGACGCACCTGGGTTGCTTCCATGACTTGGCAATTATGAATTGGGCTGTAAAAAACATTCTGGTGCAAATGTCAAATCATCACATTGTATTCATAAATGCATTAATGTATGCAGTTATGATTTATAAAGAATTAAAAAGAATAAAAAGAAAGAAAGAAAGAAACCCCTTTTGGAGTTATATATGCCCATAACAGTATTTACCTAGAGATAAACACTGTTAACGCTTTATTATCACTCTTCTAATCTTTTCTCTGTAAAATATATATGCATATAATTTAAACATAAAATTTAGAATCAATTTCTGGATAATTATGGATTCAGGAGCATGTTCCACATCATTAAATAATCCATGAAGACATTATTGGTAATGATTCCACATAGTCTATACTGTGGCTAGAACCTGAATTTTTAAACCATGCCTTTATTGTCAAACACTTAGGCTTTGTCACATTTTTGCTTTAATAAACAACTGCATTTTGAGCATATTTTAGTAAAGACTTACAGAAGTAAGAATGTGTAGGATAAGAACATTTATAGGATTCTTTCCGCGTAGCAATGACTCAGCAAGGCCCGGCCTGAAACTGCCTCTACCTAGATACAGCCAACGTGGTACCATGCCATTGGCCCAACCCTGTCATGCACCTC
>CAUYPK010103579.1:0-14206 GCA_963574355.1 Loris lydekkerianus
GTTACTAGAGATTTTACTTTTCTATTTCTAGTTAGTCTGGCTAAAGGGTTATCTATTTTATTTATTTTTTCAAAAAACCAACTCCTTGTTTCATTAATTTTCTGAATGATTCTTTTGTTTTCAGTTTCATTGATCTCTGACTTAATTTTGGATATTTCTTTTCTGGTCTGGGTTTAGGCTTAGATTGTTCTTCTTTTTCTAATTCCATAAGATGGCTTGTGAGTTTGTTGATGTGCTCTCTGTTTTTCAAATGTAGACATCTAAAGCAATAAATTTTCCTCTCAAAACTGCTTTTGCAGTATCCCTCAGGTTTTGTGTCTTCATTGTTGTTGTGCTCAAGGAAGTTAATGATTTCCTCTTTTATTTCTTCCTGCACCCAACTGTCATTCAACATAAGGTTGTTTAATTTCCATGCCTTTGTGTGGGGTTGAACATTTTTGTTGGAGTTGAGTTCCACCGTTAGTGCCTTGTGGTCTGAGAAGATACAAGGTAAAATATCAATTCTTTTGATTCTGTTGAGTTTTGTTTTGTGTCCTAGGATATGATCAATTTTGGAGAATGTTCCATGGGGCGATGAGAAGAATGTATATTCTTTATCTTTAGGATGGAATGTTCTATAAAAGTCTGTCAAGCACAGTTGTTCTAGGGTCTCATGTAAATCCCCTTTATATCTGTAATTTCTGTAGAGGATCTGTCCAGCTCTGTAAGAGGAGTGTTAAAATTCCCCTGTTATTATGATGTTATAGGATATCATGTTGCTCAGACTGAGTAAAGTCTGTTTCAAGAATCTGGGAACATTTAAGTTGGGTGCATAAATATACAGAATTGAAACGTCTTCATGTTGTATTTTTCCCTTGACCAATATAAAGTGACCATCTTTGTCTTTTTTGACTTTAGTTGCTTTAAATCCACATGTATCTGAAAATAAGATTTCAACTCTTCTTTTCTTCTGAATTGCGTTTGCCTGAAAAATTGTCTTCCACCCCTTAACTCGGAGTTTTAATTTCTTTTTTGGAACTAGGTGTGTTTCCTGCAGACAGCAAACAGATGGCTTGTTTTTTTAATCCAGTCAGCCAATCTATCCCTCTTCAGTGAGGAATTCAGGCCATTAACATTTATTGAGATAATTGATAAGTGTGGTAGTGTTCTATTCATCTTATTTTGTGAGAGTCCGTTGCTTAGTTTTATCTTTTGCATCATTGTGGAAGTTAGGTTCTGTCCTTTAATTTCTGAGTTCTTACTTTGCTGTTGGTCCATTGTGATGGTCGGTGTGTAGAACAGGTTGAAGTATTTCCTATAGAGCTGGTCTTGTTGTGGCAAATTTCCTCATTGTTTATCAGTAAATGATTTGATTTCTCTGTCAATTTTTAAGCTTAGCTTAGCAGGATATAGAATTCTGGGCTGGAAATTTTCTGTTTTAAGTATATTAAAGGTAGATGACCATTATCTTCTTGCTTGAAAAGTTTGATTAGAGAAGTCTGTAGTCACCCTGATGGATTTGCCCCTGTAGATCAACTGGCATTTACTCCTGGCAGCTTAAAGAATCTTTTCTTTTGTCTTGACTTTGGATAGGTTCATCACAATGTATCTTGGAGAAGCTCTATTAGAGTTGAGGCGACCTGGGGTCAGATACCCTTCTGAAAGGAGTGTAGCAGAATCTTTGGTGATATTTAGGAAATTTTCATTTATAATATTCTCTAGTATGGCTTCCATTCCCCTGGGGCATTCTTCTTCCCCTTCTGGGATACCTATAACTTGTATGTTTGAATGCTTCATAAAGTCCCATAGTTCTGTTAGTGAACATTCTGCTTTTTCTCTCTTCTTTTCTGCCTCTTTAACTATCTGAGTTATCCCAAGAGCTCTGTCCTCTACCTCTGAGATTCTTTCTTCTGCATGGTCTAATCTGTTGTTGATACTTTCTATTGCATCTTTAAGTTCCCTAATTGACTGCTTCAGTTCCTTCAGCTCCGCTATATCCTTTCTGTATTCTTCATATCATTCATCTCTTATTTGATTCTATTTTTGGATTTCCTTTTGGTTATTTTCCACTTTATCAGCAGTTTCCTTCATTGTTTCCATCATTTCCTTCATTGTTTCCATCATGTGTATTCTAAATTCCCTTTCTGTTATTTCTAACATTTCTTTATAGGTGGAATCCTCTGCAGTAGTTACTTCACAGTCCCTTGCCAGGGGGTTGCTCTGGGCTGGTTTTTCATGTTGCCAGGATTTTTCTGCTGATTCTTCCTCATGAGTGTTTTCTTTTATCTGTTTCCTTGCCCTAATTTTCCTTTTACTTCTTCCTGCTCTTTAAGTTACCGTGCCTCTTGACTAGGGTTTGGATGAGTCCTTTCAGTACCAGACCAGAAGGATGAGAACGTTGAAGAGCAAAAAAGGGAAAAAAGAAAAAAAAAGAAAGAGAGAAAAAAGAGAAAGGAGAGGGATGAGTAAAAGAGAATATTGACAAAAAGAAGAGAGGCACAGAAAGAGGGAGACAGGAGCAATATAGGTGTACAGAAGGGTACTTTGACCCAGCCTTAAAAACCCCCAACCTCTGGGGGTACCCAGTTGAGTGGTTCCCTTGAGGTCAGCAGCTCTTTGCTAGCCTGTTTGGACACATTTCCTCACCTCCACCAAGTAGAGAGGAAAGACAAAAGTGCTATAAATCAAACCAAAATAAGCAAACAGAAAACTTTATGGGATAAAATTAGGGGGAAAGTCAAATAATAGGGGTAGAAACACTAGCAAAAATGAAGTTCTAATTGTTAAAGAAGGCAACAATGGAAAATTATATTTAAACTGGAAAAAATGAAGAAAGAAAAAGAAAAAAGGTAAAATCTAGAGGGGAAATGTTAAAAATTAAAACAATAAAAAAAAAGCAGTATATATATCTTGCTGAATATTGTCTAGGCAACAGGTGATCTGGGGTATGAGATATTAATAGCAATGCTGACACGGGGCTGTACAAGATGGAGACTGGAGGCCTCTGCTGATTACTCAAACCCCGCAGGTTGGAGAGCATAAATCTCTCCTCAGCCCGCGTAAAAGACACTTTAAACTGCTAACTTTGGCTAAGCAGAAGCTTTCTCAGGAAAGCACTTGTCTCTGGGATCACTCCTGAAGTGGCTGTCCATTTACCCAGTGTGCCAAAACCGGTCTCACTCTATGCCCCGAGAGCCAGGAGTGTAAGATGTCTCAGTCCCCACCTTTAGGCTGCTCTGTCCCTAGATTACTCGCCCAAGGTCTCCCACCTGATCCTTGCTCTGTGACCCTAAGGTGGAGCTTGCCAAGGCAGTTCTCCAACAATGGCTCCGCGCAGCCCACAGCCGAACACTATTAGCTCCGTCCAGCTCAGTGGCTCAGTCTGTGGCCCTAGACGACGCTTAAATTCCTCCACACTCTTGCCCAAGTTCTCCCAAGATAGTTCAACTGAGTGCCAAGTCCAAAAAAACACAAAACAGCTCACAGGGAAGGCCTTTCCAGTTTGCAGTCTCACTGCTGCCATACGTACAGCTTCCAGTGGTATTAGACTGAACGAACACACACAACCACTTGCCAGTTCTCCACTGCTTCTGTCCTCCTCATGGGGTCCAAAAGTCTCTCGCTGACTTCCTGTGTCCCCAAAGGGATGTTTCTGGGCAGATCCCACTAGCCAGAGATGCCTGGAGTCTTCTCTCCCTAGTCTCACTATGCCCAGTTGTAAGGAAGCTGTCCCTCGGCTGCCATCTTGCTCCTCCTCATTTTTTTTTTTTTTTTTTTTGAGACAGAGTCTCAAGCTGTCACCCTGGGTAGAGTGCAGTGGCATCATGGCTCACAACAGCCTCCAACTCGGGCTCAAGCAATCCTCTTGCCTCAATTTTTTGTTTCTGGTTTTTTTGTTTTTGTTTGTTTTGGGGGGGATTTTTATTTTATTTATTTATTTTTTTTTTTTTGAGACAAAGTCCTGCTATGTAGCCCTCGTAGAGTGCTGTGATATCATAGCTCACAGCAACTTCAAACTCTTAGGCTTAAGTGATTCTTTTGCCTCAGCCTCCCACATAGCAGGGACTACAGGCACCTGCC
This sequence comes from Loris lydekkerianus, assembly GCA_963574355.1. NCBI lineage: Eukaryota > Metazoa > Chordata > Mammalia > Primates > Lorisidae > Loris > Loris lydekkerianus. The sequence continues at coordinate 4,060 of CAUYPK010103579.1, forward strand.
ATAATGCCCAGCTATTTTTGTTATTGTTGTCATTGTTGTTTTAGCAGTCTGAGAATGAGGTCAAATCCACCAGCTCCAGTGTATGTGACTGGCTCCCTAACTGCTGGGCTATGGGCACTGAGCCTTGCCTCAGTTTTTCTATTTTTATTTTAGTAGAGACAGGGTCTCACTTTTGCTCAGGCTGGTCTTGAACTCATGAGCTCAAGCTGACGGTCTGCTTTCTGAGAAAAAAATTTACCCAGATTGGTTTCATTTTTTGGTGGTTTTTAATTTTTTTTAGAGACAGAGTCTCACTTTGTCACCCTGGGTAGAGTGCTGTAGCGCCACAGCTCACAGCAACCTCCAGCTCTTGGACTCAGGCGATTCTCTCGCCTCAGCCTCCTGAGTAGCTGGGACTATGGGCACCCACCACAACGCCCGGCTGTTTTTTTTTTTGTTGTTGTTGTTGTTGTTGTTGTTGTTTCAGTTTGGCTGGGGTCAGGTTCAAACCCGTCACCCTTGGTATATGGGGCTGGCACCCTACTCACTGAGCCACAGGCACTGCCCCTCTTGGTGGTTTTTTTAAAAACAGCTTCAGGGTGGCACCTGTGGCTCAGCGTCAGCCCCATGTCCCGAAGGAGGCAGATTCGAACTCGGTCCGCTCCGGCCAAACTGCAACAACAAAAGCAAAAAAAAATAGCCGGGCGTTGTGGTAGGTACCTGTAGTCCCAGCTACTCAGGAAGCTGAGGCAAGAAAATTGCCTAAGCCCTGGAGTTGGAGGTTGCTATGAGCTGTGTGATGCCACGGCACTCTATCAGGGGCAACAAAGTGAGCCTCTGTCTCAAAAAAAAAAGAAAAGAAAAAATAGCTTTATTGATTTATAATTAACATACAATAAACTGCACAAAAGAACAGTTTGGTGAGTTTTGGCGTGTATTCACCTGTGAAACCATCCCCACAATCAGAGTAACTCCCATTGTTCATGAAGTATCTTGTGTGCCTTTCTAATCCCTTTCTCTTGCCCCTGTATTTGAGGCAAATACTGATCTACTTTCTGTCATTCTTGAAGAGTTTTTATGCTGGGCACGGTTGCTCAGGCCTATAATCCTAGCACCCTGGGAGGCTTAGGTGGATGGATCACCTAAGGTCAGGAATTCGAGACCATGTCTCTACTAAAAATAGGAAAAATTAACTAGGCATGGTGGCATGTACCTGTAGGCAGGAGGATCTCTTGAGCCCAGGTCTTTGAGGTTGTTGTGAGCTGTGTATTATGCCACAGCACAACCCCTGGGTAACTAAGCAAGACTCTTGTCTCAAAAAAGAAAAAACTTTTCTTTTCAAGAATATTACCTTTTTTTTTTTGGAAACAGAGTCTTACTATGTCACCCTGGGTAGAATGTCATGGCATCGCAGCTCATAGCAACCTCAAACTCTTGGGCTTAAGTGTTTCTCTTGCCTCAGCCTCCCAGGTAGCTGGGACTATAGGCACCCACCACAATACCCAGCTATTTTTGTTGTTGTTGTTGCAGTTGTCATTGTTGTTTAGCAGGCCCGGGCCGGGCTGGAACCCACCACCTTCAGTGTATGTGGCCAACGCCCTACTCAATGAGCTATGGGTGCTGAGCCACAGAATATTATCTTAATAGAGTCATACACTATGCACTCTTGGCTTCTTTGAGTCAATATAGCACTTTCAAGATTCATCTGTGTCATTGTATATGTTAGAAGTTAGTTCCTAGGCCAAGAGCAATGACTCACACCAGTAATCCTAGCATTCTGGGAGACCAACGTGGGAGGGTTTCTTGAGCTCAGCAGTTTAATACCAGCCTGAGGAAGAGTGAGACCTTGTCTTTACTAAAAATAGAAAAAATTAATTAGGCGTTATGGTGGGAGCCTATAGTCCCAGCTACTCAGGAGGCTGAGGCAAGAGGATCTTGAGCCCAGGAGTTAAAGGTTGTTGTGAGCTAGGCTGATACCACAGCACTCTTGCCTGGGTGACAGAGTAGGGTTCTGTCTCAAAAAAACAAAAAAAACTTTCTTATTGCTGAGCACTATTCCATTATATGAGTGTATCTTACGTTATCTGTTCATCTATCCTTGAACATTTGAGTTGTTTCTAGTTTTGAACTATTATGAATTAAGCTTCTATGAACATTCATGTATAAGTCTTAGAATGGATATGTATTTCATTATACTATTTCACACTTCTACATCCAACACATGGTATGGTCATTTTCATAATTTTAGCCATTCTAATATGTAGGTAGTAGTGTCTTGGTATGGTTTTAATTTGCATTTCCCTCAAGACTAATGTTGCACATTTTTTTCATGTGCTTATTTGCCATCTGTTCAAATCTTTTGCCCATTTTTTATTATTACTTATTTTCTTATTCCAGATTGGTTTCTGATATTAAATTGGCCTCTGGAGTTGGGCAGAAAGACTCATCCCTGCAGCTTAGTTGTCTGCGTGCCTCGACCATTTCCCTTCTTTCCTTGTACAGTAATGTCAGAAAATACCATACGTCATTTAGGTATTAGTCATGTTTTGCCACCTAGAGTTGGCTAGTTAGTCCATTAATTAATAAAATGAACAGTTAATACTTAGTAGATAGCAGAAATAGAGAAGTAAACATTCTCAAAGAGATATTTTAGATAGATAAACAAATGTGTGAGCAAACGAATGCAATAAAATGTTCTGAGTGCTGTGATTTATTTATCCCACACCTTCCACCTGAAAGATTTCATTAAATCTTTCAGTCATCTTTTCATTAAATATTTATATCTCTGTAAGAAAAACTAAACTGTTTTAGTCATCTTTTCATTAAATATTTATATCTCTATAAGAAAAACTAAACTGTTGTTTAAAATAAGTGAGAAAGCTGGGAAAGGAAAATACTGACATGAATGAGATAATTGCATTCTGGATCTGGACAGCTCTCTAAGGACAGGTGCCTTATCCCAGTCATCCCAAACCCATCCATAGACCATCAAGACTGAACATTTAACTGGCTGTCCTACCAGAAAAAATAGGTGAAACTAGGGAGCTGGAGGTGGAGAGCTGGCTCAGAGTCCTTGTACAACCTCTGAAGGACTTTAGCTTTGATCTTCTAGAGGGAGCCATTGGAGAGTTTTAAGTGACAAGGTGACATCATGAGATGCATACGTTAGAAAGGTCACTGAACCTGCAGAACTGAAGATGAATTAAGCAGCTGGTGGGGAGAGAGGGCTAGAGGCAGCGGTGGCCGTTAGACCAAGTAAGGGATGGGGGTAGAGAGGGAATGGCAATGTTAGTTAGAGAGTGACTGGGCTGATCATTTGATCCAGCAGGTATTTATTAAGCACCTACTAATCGCTTGGTACTGTGCTAGTTGTTATGGGAGAAAATGGTAAAATACATATATTCTTCCCACTCTCATGGAGCCTAAAGCTAGTGAGGGAATGGATATAAATATCCATCACAGTGATGCACGTGTACTTACTAGCTGAGATGGCTGCTGTGAAGGAAAAGAATGTTTGATGAGATGGTAAACAAAGGAATCTGAACTAGGCTACAAATTGAGGAAGGCATCCCTGGATGATGCTGAATCAAATCTGAAGGGTCAGCTGAACTGAACTAGGTCAGAACAGAGAGAGAGGGTTTGCTACACCCACATCCAGAGGGACCAGTATCTGTAGAGGACATTGAGGCAGGGTGGCATTGAGGAGTGTGGCATTTTCCGAGAATTAAACAAAGAAAAGGCTGGAGGAGCAGGTGAGTAGTCAGCAGGAGGAGAGTGGGGTGGGGTGAAGCCTAAGTGGGGGATGGCGACTGGCCTTCCACACAGGCCATCATAGAGGTGTCATGTTCTTTTTCCTGAAAAAATAATAGGGATTTTCAAACTCAATTTGAAATAGGACCGATTTTCCTCCCTCAACAGCCTTCTTTTCCTGAATGTCGGAGTCATTTAACTTGGGCTCCCTCTTCTGGCAGGTTGTAGAATTCTGTACTTTAGCCGGGGGAATGTCTGAGAATTACTGTTTCATAGTTTATCAGTTTACTAAAGAAAATACACCTAGGCCTATAGAAACCAACATGCATGTCCTGGGCGAACACATTTGAGGCATAATTTCAATAAACCCGTGTTTCATGAGATTGGGGATTTGCTGTTGTAAGAGCTTGTTCAGTTCAGGATGGTTTAGCAGGAAAAGAGACATAGTAAGGAAGAGTTGAGGGAACTGACAAGCTCGATGCTCAGTGAACTTGCTTTACCCTTCATGTTTGCTCCAGCATGTTGCCTCACTTGGGAGCGTTGTAATTGATGCTACATGCTGAAAAGATTCTGGAAAAACAGCGTGTATTAATGCTGATTTTGGCTACTCGTCTTTAGGGTGTGCTGTTAACCAACATTTTCTATTTCAGTCTTCTAAGTCATCCTGCTGTTGTTTCTAAAAAAATTTAGAAATACTTGCCTATAAGATAAATAATACAATTTTCTTAGAAGTATCCAAGGGCCAAAACATGGTAACCTTTTAATGAAACGACTCTTATTGTTAGTAGTCGTTATTAAAATAATCTTACTGTCTTTTAACATTTATGTTATCTAGTCTGATGTATTGAGAGTAGCATTAATTTAATTTAGTGCCTTTTAGAGAGGTAACTGTAAGACATTAGAATAGAAAATACCTCTGAATAGTATTTCTCATTAGTAACAGACACTAAGTTAATGTAGTTTGTAGTTAATGAGTTTGTGCTCATTTTGAGTTGGGTACCAAATGTTGCCATGGTGATAAAGCAGCCAGAAGCGTCAACTGAACAAACAGACGGGCACTGCTTTGTATCCCACGGGGACTACTAATAAACACAGCAGATGGACCCTCCTCACCCAGAGCGATCTGCTGCTTGCATCTCATTGTTCTAAAGCAACTTCATGCCACAGTATTTATTGCTGAATAGATTGCAGAAGAAATTGAAATAATAAAAATATTCCTTAAAATCGCTGATTATTTTGGCACAAAAGAGTAGTTCTCTTATACATAGTCAAATTGCAAACAGTAACCCTAGTATTTGAGTAAATTTAAAATGTCAAGAAACTCAATCTTTGAATGTACTGAACCGACTAGAACTAACGTATGACTTTTGAATATTCTTCTTTTTTGTCATTGTGTAGTGCATAAGGGTTCTGTGCTTTATCATACAAAAACTTAAGTTCTCGGGTGGCGCCTGTGGCTCAAAGGAGTAGGGCACCAGCCCCATATGCTGGAGGTGGTGGGTTCAAACCCAGCCCCTGCCATAAACTATAAAAAAAAAAAAAAAAAAAACTAAGTTCTGAGTTGATGCCATTCATAAGACATACCATTGATTCAGTAATGTCTTCCTTATGGAGTTGGAGCATTCAGGAGGGACTGTAGTAAATTTGCACTATTTATAAGGCACACCCGAATTTCAGAAAGATGTTTTAAAATGTGTAGGTAAAATGTCCCTCCAGTTACTTAACGTTTACCTATAAAAAGTAACTTTAATTAATTAATGTATGTATGTATGTATGTATGTATTTTGAGACAGTCTCACTATGTCACCCTCGGTAGAGTGCTGTGGAGTCAGAGCTCACAGCAACCTCCAATACTTGGGCTTAAGCAATTCTCTTGCCTCAGGCTTCCAAGTGGCTGGGACTACAGGCGCCCACCACACCACCCAGCTATTTTTTGTTGTTGTTGTTGTTGTCATTGTTGTTTTTAGCAGACCTAGGCCAGGTTTGAACCTCCCGCCTCAGTATATGTGCTGTTGCCCTAACCACTGAGTTACTGGGGCTGAGCCCAAACTTTTTAAAATACACCTTTCTAATTCATCCATGGATGGGGAACCTGCCTTAAGGAAACTTGTGGCCTTCCTGGTCCTTAAGTGGGACCTTTTTACTGTATCCAATTTTTACATACCTTTCATTAAAAGCAGTGCAGCAGAGAAAAATGAAGCTTTCTTCCCTCTATTGGTGCTAAAAAAGAAAGATCTTAAAATCAGAAAGCTGTAGTTTCCTCACTACTGCTGAAAATTTCATGTAAGTCCCTTTACCAGTAAATCCCATTAGAAGGAAACATTTGTAGCTCTTACCACATAACTCTGATGTTGTTTAAGTGGATGGAAGATTAAATGTACTACTTGCCTAAAAAACCCTGTGTTCTTAACCAGATTTTGGCTGAAGGATATAGAAACCACTCTAGCTATTTTAAGCCAAATGAGTTTAAATATGGGGAATTGGCTCCGCGCCTGTGGCTCAAGTGGCTAAAGCGCCAGCCACATTTACCTGAGCTGGCGGGTTTGAATGCAGCCCAGGACCACCAAACAACAATGACGGCTGCAACCAAAAAATAGCCGGGTGTTGTGGCAGGTGCCTGTAGTCCCAGCTACTTGGGAGGCTGAGGCAAGAAAGTCACTTAAAAGGAGTTGGAGGTTGCTGTGACCTGTGATGCCATGGCACTCTACCTGGGCGACAGCTTGAGGCTCTGCCTCAAAAAAAAAAAAAGAAAAGAAAAGAAAAGTACCCCTGTAGTAAGGGATTTTTAGCTCCATTTTATCCCTTACTTACCCACATTTTACAGGTGGCACAATGGAGGGATGGAGAAATTCAATGACTTACCCAGGACCCCTAGTAAGTAAGTGTCAGAGCTGAGTTTTGAGTTAAGTCCATAGTCTTAGCCACGAGGCTGCCTCTCAGAAGAAGTGCACAGGAGTGACCAACCTTCCTAATGGTGACCATCTCTGTGGTGGGGGGTGGGGGAGTATGCCATCGTCGAGGGGAAAGTGGATAGGGGTTCAGTGGAATTGGTGACATTTTACTTCCTAAGCTGGAGATTGAATACATGTAGATTTTTGATTCTTTGGTCTTTATGTCTTTTTGTACATCTTAAATATTTCCAAATAAATTTTTAAGGAAAAGGCTATCTTGGTAGTATGACTTAAATAATTAAATAAGATGGAAACAACTCAGTGCACTGGGCGTCCCATGCTTTCTGCTCTGTTCAGTCCCTGGTGAGGAAAGTCAGGTGGGTCATGGTAGGTAGGGAGCTTCTCTTCCCAGGACAGCTTCCTGCACGGGTTGCAGAGCTGAACAAGGAGGGCGGTTCCTCATGGCTTTAGAACCTACACAGGGTCCCAGGGACCTCAACGGGTTTGTTGAGTTTAAACAACCAATGGCAGTCATAGCCCCTTGACCATCCATGGGTTTGCAATCATAGGAGCCGTTCCCTAGAGTTTCTCCTGAAAAACTGGAGGCTCCACACTTCTCCATGTGCTACAGCCAGGACAGGGACACCATGGAGTATCCATCCACCTAGGCCCTCCCAGATGCTTCATGATTCAACCCTTCAAGGTCTCTGCCCAGCTCCCCAGCCTCATATCAGACAACTCCCCCTCGGGCACTAAGCTCCAGAAGCTCTTTCCCACTTCTGGGCCTTCCCAGGCGCTGCCTTGGCTAGTGGGGTGAGTGTGCAGGCACAGTGCACCCACACGTGTGCTCCATCTGGCAAGCACCAACACACCTTCCCAGGCTCAGCTTTATTGTTACTTCCTTGTGGAGCTTTCTGAGTCCCCAAACTAAATTAGGTTCTTTTGTCCCACTGTCCACTGTCATTTTCATTATGCTTACCACAATATGTGATTGTGTATTCATATTCAAGGAATCATTTTAAAGATAATGCCCATCTCTTACTCTGTTATCAGCTATCAGGACAGGAACTGTATCTTGTTTGTTTTCCTCTGTATTCCCAGTGCCTGCACAAAGCAGGTACTCATTAAATGTGATTCAAGTAAGAGGAGGACAAGTGGATAGGTGAGGATTCTGACACATTTCACATTGGGGGTGGGGAATGAAGAGAATGGTAGATCCAATGAGAAGACAGTGAGTTTGAACCCTTGTTTACCCTACCCGGCTTCCTCTTCTCACAGCACCGAACACCTTCTGTGACCCTGTGTATTACTTCTGCATCATATTTATTGCTAACCATTTGCCCCTGCTAGGATATGAGCCACACACAGCAGGAATTTCTTTTTTGTTCATTGACACAGCCCCAGCCTTGAACAGCAACTGGACTGTAGAAAGCTTTGGTATTTATGGCATGAATAGGAATCCCCTGTTTCAGAAGTCACGATCCTAGGGTGAGCATGGAAACCCAGTGACATCAGGATTTCAAAGAACAGGAGAAGTTTTCAACACTTAATACAGGATCTTGGCAGTCCACATTAGATTAATAAGAGGAATTCTTAGTAGCAATGTGGCTTAGTCACTTAAGTAGGTAGTTGAGCTTATCCCTGTTTCTGAGACTGTGTGGCAGTCTGGAAGCCAGACTGAAGGTTGGAATGATGTGGAAGTGTGGAGAGCATAGCTCCAGAGAGCACTGTCTGGGCCTCTCCTGTTATAGGTGGAACTGTCCAAGCACCTGGCCTTGATGTTCAAGCAGCACAAAGTGCTAGGGAGGAAGAGAAAATGGGCTGTGACCAGGCCTTGAGGCCAGGGGCCAACAAGGGAGACTAGACACTAAGGAGACGGGTCATCAGCATGGGCCTTCTCTCTGACCCTATTAAAGATGACTAATCTAACACACAGTTTCAAAAGATATTCCTTCTGGCTCGGCGCCTGTAGCTCAGCAGCTAGGGCGCCAGCCATATACCCCAGAGCTGGCGGGTTCAAAACCAGCACAGGCCTGCCAAACAACAATGACAACTACAACCAAAAAATAACCAGGTGTTGTTGTGGGTGCCTGCAGGCCCAGCTACTTGGGAGGCTGAGGCAAGAGAATCACTTAAGCCCAAGAGTTTGAGGTTGGAGTCCCCGCCCCACCACTTCCAGGCCCACCGCCCGGAGCCGGTGCGGCTGTGAGGGGCCGTGTCTAGCCGCCTGGGCCGGGCATGGTGTTGGGCGCCTGGCCCACCTCACCTGTCTGCGGGTGCCCAGGGTAAAGGCAGCAGTAATGTTAACGCTGGCAAGCAAGCTGAAGCGCGGTGATGGTCTCAACGGGTCCTGGACATCAGCCACAGCATCGCATTCTACTCGGAGGGTTTCTGTGAGAGACAAGTTGCTTGTTAAAGAGGTTGCAGAACTTGAAGCTAATTTACCTTGTACATGCAAAGTGCATTTTCCTGATCCAATCAAGCTTCATTGCTTTCAACTAACTGTAACCCCAGATGAGAGTTACTACCAGGGTGGAAAGTTTCAGTTTGAAACTGAAGTCCCCGATGCTTACAACATGGTGCCTCCCAGAGTGAAATGCTTGACCAGGATTTGGCACCCCAGCATCACAGAGACAGGTGAAATTTGCCTAAGTTTACTGAGAGAACACTCGATCAAGGGCACTGGCTGGGGTCCCACACAGACACTGAAGGATGTTGTCTGGGGATTAAGCTCTTTGTTTACTGATCTTTTGAATTTTGATGACCCACTGAACATTGAGGCTGCGGGACAAGGAGGACTTCCAGAACAAAGTGGACGACTCCGTCAAGCGCTACGCCAGATGATGAAGGGGACGCTGCAGGCACACAGACTGCACGCAGCTTGTCTCCAACGTGAAGCAGCAAGAGGGGGCCCCCTCCGCTCCCCATCCTCACGCTCCCTCAGCCCCTCTGGATTGTCCCAGCCCTGTGACCATGTTGTCCGAAGGAGATCATCCTTATGACTGCCCATTGTAAATGGAGAGTTCAGCGTAAACACAGCAAGAACATGTGTCTAGGCTTCTAAAGAGTTGTTTGCTTACCTTAACATGTTTACTTTTTTGAAATTGTACTGTATAGGTTGTTGGTGAAATTCTTGAAAGTTGTAATGAGCTCAAAATTGAAGCTAGAGCTTGCTTACCCTTTCCCCAAACACAATTGGTTTCCTGCACTAGTGATGCTAATGATGTGTTCAGTGTAACTTGCAGATTGGCAATAAGAAACCCGCTACAAACTGTGATTGGATGCAAATTCTCTTAGCTTCTTCCATGAATGTCGGCCTTGCCTAGGTGTCATGAAGCTTTCCAGAATGCATAGAGTCATCCACTGTAGATCTCTTAATGAAATGTGTATTTTATTTAATGTAAGTATATTTTGGAACAGATTTGTAATTTGTACAATTCAATGCTTTAATTATTTTTTCTATTCTCATTTAGTTTGTATTTTCATTGTATAGAGCAGACAGAAAGATGTTGGGTCAATCAACTATT
>CAUYPK010103580.1:0-19962 GCA_963574355.1 Loris lydekkerianus
CACACGTCCCTCCATTTAAACAAAAGTGAAGAAAGGCCTGATCTTCATAATCTTGAGCAGTTATATAAAGTTCAGTGGGGGGTTTACATGGATGGAGCTGGAACATATTCTTAGTAAAGTATCTCAAGAATGGAAGAAAAAGTATTCGATGTACTCAGTCCTACTATGAAACTAATTTATGGCTTTCATATGAAAGCTATAATCCAGTTATAACCTAAGAATATGGGGAAGAGGGAGAGGGAGGGGAGGGAGGGGGAAGGATGGGTAGGAGGGTGATTGGTAGGATTACACCTGTGGTGCATCTTACAAGGGTAGATGTGAAACTTAGTAAATGTGGAATATAAATGTCTTAACACAATAACTAAGAAAATGCCAGGAAGGCCATGTTAACCAGTGTGATGAAAATGTGTCAAATGGTCTATAAAACCAGTGTATAGTGCCCCATGATCGCATTAATGTACACAGCTATGATTTAATTAAAAAGAAAAAAAAAGAAATCCTAAAACTAGTCTTTACAAAACACACCTTCCATGCTGAATGTTGGTGGTCAGTTTTTCAGGGAACAGATCCCCTTGAGGAGAATCATCCTGATCCTTTAATTTTTCCCCTCCTTTTTGCTCCCCAACTTTGAGACATTTCAGTACTCATTAAAACTTCTCTTTCATACAAAACAGAAGAGATTTTATTAGAGCCAGGTAATTTGGCTCTCTGATTCAAGATGTATGTACAGGTATAAAACGTTAATTTCATGTAATCCCATCTCCTATATATAATTTTTTAGATAAGGATTTTCAAGAAAGGCAAATGAGGTTTTATAATTAAGTACTCAATGAATCAATTGCAGCACATTATTTGCAAGAATTCTAATGTATGTGCTAATTTAATTGTGGCATTCAAAAAACTCTGAAACTTGAGATGAAAACTTCAGTTTCCAGAGATAAAAGTCCTACTTCCTTAGCTAAATCTTTCCATGACTCAAGTGGTGGCCCTCCTAGGCATCTGTCAGAACATAGGATGTGTTATTTATAAGACACTCCCATTGGATATGAAGGAAAAATAACCTCAATAAAGATATAATATGAGGGAGATACTGTATAAATAAGGTCAAAGAGCCCTTGAAGTAAATCCAGGAGTGCTAACTAGAAGTGTGACAGTCTACTTCCCTTACTCATTGGAGAGGTTGCTTTTATTTTTGTGCTTTACGATTCTCTTTTAGTTCTTTATCTGCTTTGATGTCCCTTGTAGTCAATTTTAAGATTTAGAATCAAAGTATCTAAATGACTTGCCCAAAATAAAGTAACTGAGATGTATTATGTGTGGTTCACCCATTGTGTATATGTATATGTGTGCATTGTGTGTATATGTGTGTGCAAGAGTGAATGTGTATGTACATTGTGCATATATATGTGTGTACATGTGTGTAGATTGTGCACATATATGTATGTATGTGTGCATTGTGTGCATGTGTGTGAACACTGTATATGTGTGTGCACTGTGTATATGTGCATGTGTGTGTACATTGTGTATTTGTATTTGTGTGCATTGTGCATATGTATGTGTACATTGTTTTTGTATATATGTGTGTGCAGGTGTGTGTGCACTTACACATGCAAGTAAAGTCCAGGCAGGGGACAGGCATGGCCCACTATGGAGAAATCCCTAACTTGGAGTGGGTGCTAAGCTGTTTGAGTCCAAAGCAACTCCTTGAGCAAGTCAAGCTCCAGGTAAGAAAAATGAGAGACACTGGCCAAGGTCTTGGGTAAGAGGGTTACCTATGCCTGATGAACTTTAGAGGATTGAACATTTGGAGCATGTTGCATGTATTTAATTTAGAATTCTACATATTCCTCACCAGAATTCAGTAACCTAGAAATTAGAAACTGTAAATGAGCAGGTGATATGGATGTGTTTAATAAATGCTCCATTCATGGACAATAAACAATTATCTAAGAGGTGGTTTACAAAAAATTAAGGAGCACTTAATTGCTCACAGAGCGTGAGTCTTTCAAAACTTGGACAATCTTAGGAACATTCAAGTCCATATCTTCCTGAGAATGTTGGGGTGTGTAGTCTCTTCCTCAGGAGTTTATCTAGAAGATTAAATTATGAGATTGGAAGAATTTATTTATTCTCCTTTTCCTTCATTCAAAAAATATTTGCCCTGCCCTTACTAGTACTAGCATGGTGTTGAGTAGAAAGTTACAGAAACAATGTGAGGAAAACTGCCACTGCCCTAGAGACATGCACTGCTTAAATGAATGTATGGATCCTAGCAAGTTGCTTGGCATGTGGGAGGCTCAACAGATGGTTTGATCCTTTATTGATTTTTAAAATCCAATGGATATCTTTTATTTATTTATTTTTGAGAGAGAGTCACAGCTCACAGCAACCTCAAACTCTTGTGCTCAAGTTGATCCTCTTGCCTCAGTTTTCCATTTTTAGTAGAGATGGGTCTGGCTCTTGCTCAGGCTGTTCTTAAACTCATGAGCTCAGTCAATCTACCAGCCTTGACCTCGCAGAGTGTTGGGGTTATAGGTGTGAGCCACTGCTCCTGGCCTGGGTGTCTTTTTTATAACCTTCTTAAAGCTGTGGAACTGTGAAAAATCCTTGATGTGAAAAAATAAAATATTCTTTTATTCATCCAATAAATATTATTGAATGCCTCTTCTGTGAATAAGGCATTATTACTAGTACCTATGTGTACTAGTCTTGTTTTTTCTTGTTTTTATTACGTGAAATACAGTATTATTTTTTATTTAAATTTCATAATGTGTCTACTATGTGCCTGGCACAATTGAGTGATTAGGGAACCAGGAGTTATTTGAATTAGCCTTGATTCTTAAGATAGTTTCTTCTATTACTGTACACAATTTTGTTGAGTGGCTCAATGCAGTGGTGGGCTAAGATGAGTTTTATGTTTTTATTTCAAAAGCTCTCCTGATTTGTTCCTTGTCTTCACTGTTGGTACTCTTCCCCTAGTCCTTGCCACTCTCTGATGGATTTTTTTCTGCTCGCTGCTCTGTTGGGCTGGAAGACGCTTTTTGTGAGGAGTCTTATCTGTGCTCAATCATTGATAAGTCTTTTAAAGAAAACATCTAGAAGAAAATCCTGTGTCTGGTGTGGATTTTCATTATAAATGCTTCTCTAATGTGTGCCCAGTGAGAGTATGGTTAATATTTGTTGAATGTAGGAAAAGAAGAATAAATGAATTCTGCCCAGCTCATAAAATACACATGATATTTTGACAACCACAGAACGTAAGAGAAAGAGAAGAGATGTTTCCTCTTTCCTGTAGCCTGCACTTGCTGCCCAGAGGCTACCAAGCCCCTTTGATGATTATTTGTACCTTGATGTATTCTGATAATCCTTTTTTGGGAGCAAGTTGCACAATTTATGGGTTGCAATATGACTGAATTAATTGCAATTTTGTCTTCTCCTAAGCTTTGCAAATACTGGGTTAAGCCATGTTAAAGTTACTGTTTTTGACTATAGGACTTCTTGGGGCATTACTACTTAATTGCACATAGTGAATCTCTACAAAGTAGATGTGATATGTGGCACGTTCCAAACTTCTTTGACTTTTGGACCCCTTTTAGTTTTCTTGGAGCATTTTGTGGAAATGTGAGGTCTGCCATATACCCTTTGAGAAGCACTGTGTTTGCCTGTCTTAGGAAAGAAACACAGTTCTCTCAACTGTAAGGGGAGGTAATAGAACTGTTTTGTTTTCTGCTCAGTTCCTGCTAAGGAGAACTTAGCTACTATTGTCCTCAAAGAATGAAAATCTTATCAAAAGCTAACTTTAGTAAACAATAGGAAATGAGCTTTCAAGGGTTAAGAAAAGTCAGACAGCCTTCCAGCAGCACTCTCCTCACTTGAGTGACCTTAAGTCCACCCTAAAGCTGCCAACCTAATGCCTGCGGAGATTCCCAGGGAAGCAGATGGTGCTGCCTGGAGACAGTTGTCCATAGCTTGGCATCTGGGCTCATGTGTGCTGCCCAGCTGAGGACTGTTCAGGCAGAATAGGGCAATAGGCTTCCCACTGAAATCCATTAGCACAGCCCAGCCTTCTTTCTCCAAAGCAGGGATTTGTGTTCCCTGAAATTTTATCAGAAACACCTGCCCATGAAAATGTATAAGGCAATCTGTGGTCTTTGAAAAGAACACATTTAGAAGGGATGGAAAAGTATTAATAAAGATGAGGTCACCCACTTGGACCTAACCCTGAAGGACACCGGGAGAGAGATTCCATGTTGCTTCTCTACATTAATTACTCTCTCCTTGACAAAACTTGAATTAGGCTCCTCTGAGCACTCTTCTCAAGGCCTTGACTTTGAGCTTTCATTTTATCATTGCCAAGACCAATTTTAGCAGGACTCCTGCTAAGTCAGTTTGGAGAGACTCCATCTACCCTGGATATCTGATCGCCCTGAATTTCCCTCAGCAGGAATCCTGTTGAGCTGGTTTAGTAAAAAATCCCCTGCTCTTGATGTCTTCTCTTTGTAGTGTTCCATCCACTGACCCCTCTCCCTTGCTTGGCTCCTTGGCTGTCAATTCCTGCTTGTGCTTGCTGTATTTAACATTTAGTCTGATCTCTCTCTTCTATTGCAATAATCCTGAATAAAGTCTTCCTTAATGTTTCAAAAGTGTCAGAATAATTTTTCTTTTTTTATTATTTTGAGACAGAGTCTTACTTTGTCACCCTTGGTAGAGTGCTGTTGTGTCACAGCTCACAGCAACCTCCAACTCTTAGGCTTAGGCAATTCTCTTGCCTTAGCCTCCCGAGTAGCTGGGACTATAGGCACCTCCCACAACACCTGGCTATTTTTTTTATTGCAGTTTGGCCTGGGCCAGGTTTGAACCTACCACCCTCAGTATATGGGGCCAGCACCCTACCCACTGAGCCATAGGTGGTGCCCTAAGTTTTTCTTTAATATTACATATACATGGGGGTGCCCATAGCTCAGTGGTTAGGGTGCTGGCCATGGGCACCAGGGCTGGTTGGTTTGAACTGGCCCAGGCCTGCTAAACAAAAACAAAACAAAACAAACAAACAAACTATATATATCTATATATCTATATATATATTACATATGCCTTTTCCACTGTGAAACTCTCTTCTTGGGAATGTTTGTGCTTAATGGTAATTAGCAAAGGTAAAAAACTTTCAGAAGGCATGCCTTGAACAGAGATGATAGTTTTCTCTTTGGCTGATTCAGAAACATAACTTCAGTACAATAACAGGTAAGAGGGGGATCACTAGGATGTGAGAAAAGAGGCCTCAAATTAACATAGCCAGAGAGATGTTTGTAATATCCCAGAATAATGATAAATACAGAATATTACACATAAGACATGTCATTTCTGTGATTTTATCTGTCTAATAATCATTAAAAAATTAAGTTAAATGTTAAATTAATTTTAAAATGTTATAGAAAAAATAACATACTCAAAGAGTCCTTTCTCAGCCTCATCTAAACAGACGCTTTTAATGTAGTTCTCCTAGGGAGATCTGAAGATATCACACATCTCAATTTGTCAGGGGCAGCCCAAGTTTAGAGAAATTATTCCAGAGCCCTGTCTGGGTTAGCATCTATCCTAGGCAAAAATGTCCATTTAGGATGTGAATTGAACGAGCCCCTTGCTTTGCCCGATACTGGAGAAAATGTTGCAGGGCCCATTCCTGGCATTTACTGCATCAGATACTTCTTGTTTAGCAACTGGAGTCTCTGGGCCTCAGGGTTCTTTAGTCTTTGGCCACTTGTTTCACTCCAGCCACCACTGTAAGGCCAAATTTGTGCAGCTCTGCCCAGCTATGTCTGAAGCAACTGACTTCACCTGAGCACACCCCAGGGCTGCCTCCTGTCATGCCTGCACCATCCAGCTCTCCACCTCTCCTGTCCTGCCTGGGCTTTCTCTTTTGCCCTTTGAGGAGTGAAACTCTACAAGTTTTACCCTGTCCTAAAGAAACACGTGATGTGGAATGTAGGGATATGTCCACATGACCAGTATCTGGTCAGTGAGGGACAGGAGGAGGCTGATGAATTGTCCTCTCTCTTCCCTCCTAGACACAGTACTTTCTAGGCTTTTAGGAAGAACATTTTGGCAAATGGACAACACATTACACAGGACACCACATCATGGGCAGCTTGCTAACATCCTGCTATTGACTCTCCCTCTTTCCTTCCTAATTTTGCTTTTCCTTACTCTTGTTTTCCTGAAACTGAATGTCCTAATAAAGTAGCAATACCTAAGGTTTTTGCCTCAGGCTCTGTTTTCTGAGGAACTCAGGCTAATAAAGGTACTCACTGACCTTCAGGTCCACACCTGCCTGTCAGTCTTCCAGGGATTCTGGTGCTGGGACTCTGCAAACTACAACTCCCAGAATGCTTTGCTAGCTTGTCCACCTGTTCTGCCAATAGGACAACTAGAGGGAAATCTGAAGCTGGAAGAGAAGGCAGAAGAGGGATTTCTTCTTCTTATTATTATTTTCTGTTTTTGATAGGGTGGTCTCATCAGTGGCAGTAAACTCCAATTGTGGTTAAATTCCCCAGTCTCCAGCTTCTTTTGTTATCCCTGAAACCAGCCTCCCACATCCTCATATATAGCCATGACTGGGCAGCAAGCCCTTCTGAGCACTAATTCCCAGACATCGCCTCTGACCTCTCAGGTGCTAGGTTCTAGTATTTGTGCCTCTTTCTTTCCATATGCCTGGCCCTGGAAAAGTTAGCTGTTTTCTCCAGTTTTCATCTCAGTGTTGTTTCATGGGAATCGTCTGAGGATTAAATGAGTCAGTGCCATACGGTTGATTCTCATTATTCCCTGTAGTTATGTTCTGTAAAGTTGCCTGGAACACCAAATTGGCTAATGCCGACATATTGCTTCTATCTGGGGGAAATGTTGTGTGTACACATGCAGTTCTCTCACATAGATTATAATCCTAAATCTTAAAATTGAAATGGAGCAGGGGTCTCTCTTGGGGGTCTGCCAGACCTCTCAATCATAAAAATAATAATCTTGAGGCTCCTCAGGGGAAGTTCTAGATGCCTAGCTAGAAAAAAATAGATGGACAACCTGATAGACAGGAAAAGAGGGATAACAATGGTTCTCCAAGCAAGCAAGAGTCATGAGATACTTTGTTTTTTTTTAATGGAAATGACAAGATGACATTTTAACAAGTGTTCTTGAATTGTTTTTCAGAAACCCCAACCGGATAGAGAATGGAGGTAAGGGAGAACAGAGGAATTGAATTCTGACAGCTGTTCTTTGCTGTAAATTTCTCCCTGAGGGGTCTGTAGAGAATCACTGCCCATCTTAACGTTCCTTTCCACTAATCCAAGAATTCTAAGTTCACCAATGATGCACAGTCTCCAGCTTCAGGGTATCCCATCTTTTTGGTTTAGGCCACTGTATAACTTCCATGTATTGATTTACAATTTTGCCTGCAACTTCTGCTTTCTTGAAATGTACCCCTGCCTTTACAGTATACCCTTTCTTGTAAGACCTGGGACTTAGCTGTCCATTCTTCATTCATGACGCCATGGCTCAATCTGTAAAAAAACAAAGTATGCAAACAAAACATCTGTACCATTGCATACTCTAAAACTAAAAAAGAAATGATTTAACAAATGAAAAAAATACAATAAAATAAAAACTCAACCCAAGATAATAAAAGGTAAACTGAAAAAGAAAAAAAATTGAAAAAAAAAAAATAGTCTCTGTTGCTGCAACTTTAGGCTTCAGTGTTTGGATTTGCCATGGTAGTTGAGTATCAAGGTTGATACTGGCTTCATAAAATGGGTTGGGGAGAATTCCCTCATTCTCAATATTATGTTTTTATGGATACCACAAAACAGAATAGAATCCATCTGGCCTAGGACTTTTCTTTCCTTAGAAGGTTTATCACCACTGCTTTAATCTCACTCCTCTTCCCTGTCTGTTCAGTAGTTCTATTTCTTCCTGCTTGGGTCTTGAAAGGTTGTGTGTTTCCTGGAATTTGGCTATTTCTTTCACATTTTCTAGTGTATGTGCATAGTGATTTTGTTAGTATTCATGGATGGCATTTTTCATGGATGACTATTTCTATAGTATTAGTTGTAATGTTTCCTTTTTAATTTCCATTTGAGTTTATTCATGTTCTTTCTCTTCTGTTTCTGGTAAATCTAGCAAGAGATCTATTGATTTTTAGTTATTGATTTTGTTTATTTTTTTCAAAGAACCAACCTTTTTGTACTTTTTTGGTATTGTTTTTCTTTTGTACTTTTTTTTTGTTTTCCATTTTATTTAGTTTTGTTTTGACCTTTGTTATTTCTTTTTCTTTCTTTCTTTTTTTTTTTTTTCTTTTTCCACTGGCTCTGGGTCTGGTTTGCTCTTCCTTTTTTAGTTCCTGGAGATGTGGCATTAGGTTATTAATATGTCATCTTTCTGTCTCTTTTAGGTAGAAACTTAAAAGAAATTTTCACCTCAGCAATGCTTTTGTGAATCCCATAGATTTTGATAGTTTATGTTCCAATTTTTTTTTTTTTTTAGTTCAAAGAATCTTCTGAATTTCATCTTACTTTCATTCTTGACCCAATAATTGTTCAGCAGCAGGTTATTTAGTTCCCTCTAGTTTTTGCAAGTTTGAGTGTTTCTTTTGGGGTTGACTTCTAGGTTGACTTCTTTGGTCTGAGAAGATACATGGTACGATTTCTCTTCTTTTTGATGTGTTGAGACTTGTTGGTGGCCTAAAGTATCTTTGGTTGTGGAGAATCTTTCATGTGCTGCTAAAAGGAAAGTATACCCCATAGTTTTGGGGTAGCATGTCTGTTAAGTACCTTGAATGTAGAGTACAATTTAAATGCATTTCTTTTTCATTTATTTTATGCCTTAATGATCTGTCCAGCTCTGACAGTGGGGTATTGAGGTTTCTGGCAATTTTGATGGTGCTATTTCTTTGTTTGGCTGTAGTATAATTTGCTTTATGTATCTGACAGCTCCTGTGTTAGGCACATATACAAGGTCTGACAATTAAGTTTGCAAACTTGCTACCATGCTCTGATGTTGGCAGCACTGTAAAAACAGCTTGATAAGGTTTAATAACCTTGGTATATGAGAGTCTTATAGCTGTGTTTGCATCAATGTGTGGTGGTATCTTGCTGAGTGGTATTTGCTATTGTTATGTGTTTTCATGTGCTATTATGAGCATGTGGATTTTGAATTAGAGTAATGAACAAACATTAAATTTCTTGTTAAACTTGGCAAGGGTGGAAGTAAAATCAGGGAAATGTTAGTCCAAGTTTATGGAGATAATGCCATGAAGAGAGAGAAGAGAAAGTGTCACTAATGATGACAGGTCAGGGTAGCCAATAACAAGCAGAACTGACAAAAACATTGTAAAAATTCTTCAAATTCTGAGTCAAAATTGTCAGCTGACTATGAGAAGCATAGCAGACCAAGTAAACATCAATAGAGAAACAGGAAAATTTTCACTGAAAATGTTGGTGTGAGAATGGTGTGTGAAAAAATGGGCTCTTGGACCATGGCAATGCACCAGCTTACACAGCACTGTCTCTGAGGGAGTTTTTAGCCAGTAAACAAATAAGTTATTGGTATACTCTCTGTCCTTATTTGATTTTGTGCCTGATGACTTTTTCTATTACCTGAAGTTAAAGGAAATATTGACAGAAAGACATTTTGATGACATTTAGGACATCAAGGATAATATGATAGCAGCTCTGATGGCACTCCAGAAAATAGAATTCTAAAACATTTTTGAAGGAAGGACTGATAACTGGTATCAATAAATATCTTCCCAAGGGAAGTACTTCAAAAGTGACCACAGTGATATTCAACAAGGAGGTATGTAGCACTTTTTCTAGGATGAGCCTATAAACTTAATTGTATATTTAGGATTGTTATGTCTTCCTGTTGATTTGCTCCCTTTACCACTATACAGTGACCCTCTTTGTCTCTCTCTCTCCTTTTTTTTTTTTTTTTTTTTACCTTTGCTAGATTAAAGTCAATTTTATCTGATACGAGAATGGCTACACCTGTTCTCTCTTGATTTCCATTTGTGTGGAATATTTCTTTCCAACCTTTCTTGCTTAGCCTGTGTGTGTCCTTGTGGTTCAGATGTGTTTCTTTGAGGCAGAAGATACATGGGTTATGTATTTTTATCCACTCAGGCAGCCTATATCTTTGGAGAGGAGTATTTAGAACATTAGCATTAAGTGATAGAATTGATATGCGGAATATTGATCTGTTCATCACATTGGGTAGTGTTGTCATTCCGCTCCTAGGGATGAAATGGGGAGGGGACAGTACAAAAAATAAACTTTTACGCTAAGTTATTTTCAAAGAAAGGCTTAGAAAGGCAAACAGTTTCACATGCCAAGAGGTAGCAAGGAAGTTCCATTGCCACTTAAAACCTCATGGGGTTTTTATTGTATTCTTAATAATGTTAACATTTCAAACAATGCTGAAATCATCAAGATAATCTGAGGGTAGGGGAAGAACTTGGACCATACTTATGACACACAAGGGGTCTTGTGTCAACATCAAAGCCTGGAGATACAAAATATAGGGAGGTAGATAAGAGGACTATGTTAAAATTGACCTTAAAAAAGAACATACATTAAAGGGGGGTAGAGGTAAACATCAACTACTTTCTAATTTAAAATACTGATCTATTCCAATATACCCAAATGGGTGTTTTCTAATCTGACTTGTCAAACTGTTTCAAACCAGTCAAGAATTCTGTCTTTTATTGCTGTTTTCAGCTTTAAGGTTAAGGGAGCATGCTCTTGCTTTTTTGTGTTCTTAACTATTTTTTATTTCAATTTAATTCTTCTAACCTAACCACACAGGTAGTTATTGCTTTTTTTCTCTTCTTGTGCTATTGTTTTATAAGACTTGTGAGTTTTAATGTTTTTGGGGGGTGATTCTACATTCTTGGGTATCTGTTATGCTGATTCATATGTAATGAATGTAGTTCTGAGTATTACCTGCAGAGAAGGTCTGTCTGGTCATGGTAAATTCCCTCAGTGTTTGTTTGTCTGGAAAGGACTTAACTTCCCCATCAATTGTGAAACTCAGTTTTGTAGAATACAAAATTCTAGGCTGGCAGTTGTTCTGTTTAAAAAGATTGTAAGGGGAACCCTGGTTCCTTCTGGCTTCCTCATAGGTTTTGAGATGATAAAGATATTCAACTTGTTATATTCCCATTTTATTTTGGTATCTTCAAATGAATTTTATATTTAGAGGGAAAATAGAGCAATAAAGGTGAAAAAAATAGAGTTGAACACTAATATTTCAGTTGATTAAAAACAAGATAGTTTCTTTGGATACAGATTTGGAGCTCTCTGTCATCATCTTATAGGCAATTCAAGAATAGTTTTTTCACTATTGCAAAAATTATCACAAGATGTGATAGAAGAAATAATTGGTAAAGGTCAGGGAAGGAAAAAAAATCTCTCCTTGAATTATGAGGGACTTACAAAGTGTGAAGAACATTATGAAGTATAAAGAGGTTCTCCCCCTTAGAACTTTTGGCCTTTGAAGCCTGAATCTACATGAGACATATCTCAACCAGTTAATAAAATAATTTCGAGTGAACAATTGATTTGTTTCAATAGAAAAAGAAGTTTAAATCGTAGCTTGACTAAATTGAATCATCTGTTTAAAACAGCCAAAACAATTGTTAAATTGTATGCTCTCATGTAAGTTTACTAATGGGGGCCTAGAGTTGCTTGGATTCAGCCTGCATGTCTTATTCTTATTGCTGCTATAATCACTTTGGCTGTGTGTGTGTGTGTGTGTGTGTGTGTGTGTGTGTGTGTGTGTGTGTGTGAAGTGGTACTGCTCTTCTTTTAGAAAGATCCATCCAAAATGTGAGGTAAAGCTGTTTCTTTTTCCTTCAGTGGGCAGTAGAGGTTACATTGTATTTCCCTACCTGCTTCATTGTAAAAACAGAAGGGAAAAACTGACTTAGACGCCCTGTCTGGCAGCCTCTGGCCTAGATCTTTGTGGTGGAAGCCAGCATTTCACCTTTATCCTCCTCCCTTTCCACCATGAGGGCCCCGGTGTCTTCAGCCCTTGGTGGTCCCAGTCATTCTAATGCCCAGACCCAAGGAAAGGGTAGAGCAGAATTCTCTTATCCCAATCCAAGCCCACTGAGTTCATATTTACCATCCTATGATAGACTCCTTCCCAGGAAAAGTCAGAGTAGGATTTTTTTCCTCAGAGAAAATTATGCTTTCACCCTAAAAGGTTAGTTCAGTTTCAAACAGACTTATTCAAAGCTGCATTAACTCATTTTATAAAATCCATTTTATTCATACTTGAATGATAGATATCATGTACGGGAGACTGATAATCTGGGTTGTATTTTAGTCTTTCTACATATCTTTCATCAAGTTTTCAAAAAATTTTGGTGTATAATCTCACCTATTATCTACTTAAGACTGAAGTATCAGTGCATATTTTATCTGAGTTTAACTTCATATCCTACCCAAATTACTCACTTTCAATTTTCATTATGTTTTTCATTAAAAGTTCTCAATAAATTTTCAAATATTAATAATATTCTATTGTGATTCTTTAAAAATGTGTTATTCTATTGTCAGTGCATGATGCCTACAAAAGTTTAAGCCTTTTTGATCCAATGTGACCAGGCAAAACAAATAATTATTGAAGTAATAGAAGCTCAAATACAATTAAAATTACTTTTCCCCTTAGAAAATGAATGCTGATGAATCTTTCATATCCAAATAAATTAATATTGCTTTATTAAAAGATAATTGAGAAATAGTTATTGGAACAAAATCATGAAAAATATGCAAATAGGAAAGTATACCAGGAAATGATACCTTATATCCAGATTGAAGATTAAATCACACAAATAATCTGAAGCTTGAGATGAATGCTATTTACAGCTTACTAAGCAGGCTTCTAAGATTAGAACCCCATGATTGTGACAGGTGAAAACAATTCAACTGGTTGAATTTGCAGTCCAGAAAGGGCCTTGAATGAATTCAATTCTTTTAAAGTGGAGTAAAGGTGGTTCACCAGGACACATCCATCACTTACAATAACCCAGTTGTAATTCTGAATAAAAACCAAAGAAATAAATGTCTTTTCAAGTCCTTTTTCTCTTTGCCTTATTCAGTGTTCAGTGAAGATATTACTGACTTAGCTCAAGACATCACAGAATGAAATATATTTATAGTTTTAAAGATGTTTTCACTCATATTAGATCCAGAAGGAGGAGGGGCTGACACATTTGCATTTTTTAGATCCAATGACTGTAAATGAAAGCTGCTTGGAGAGATAAAAAGCCTCCATTAGAAAGGCAATCCCCAATATGCAGGTGGTCGGACAAAGGTAAAAAGAAGGTCTGAGCCCTCTGGAAAGGGAGGAAGAGGCAGGATACAAGCAATCTATTTAGTAACAATATGGGTGTTAACAGGGAATCTAGGTTTCTTCCTGACCTGGCATGTGGACTGGAAAGAGATGTGGGCTGTTGAAACCCAGCGTGAAGTGGGGGGATAATTCTCTTGGAAACTTCTACATCAGACCCACCCCTCTGCATGGGAGGAGCTTCGCTCTCAACCTCATCCTGCAGCAAAGCCCTGGAAGACAGTTGGAGCAGACCAGTTTTGGAATATGGTGAGGCAATGTATCTTAGAACAGCTTAAATAGAACCAACAGCTAAGAGCTACTGAGTGCTTCCTGCTGTGTGAAGTGTTTCACAGACATCACTTCACTTATCTTTCACAACAACTCCATGAGGTTGGTTTGACAACCTGCATATTAAAGATGGAAATTTTTTGGCTTACTGGTTAAACCATGTATGTTAACTGAGAGGTGAGGCTGAGATTCAAATCTAGGTCTGATTCTAAATCTCATGTTCTCAACAACCATTATTGAATTCTTCTAACTGTGGCAACTAGACAAGTTGCCTGATCAGCTTGTCTAGTTACCTGATCAGCTACTTACCTAATCCTAGATTGTACTCTGCCTCCTGAAGCTTTTCGCTTGCAACAAGGTTTCTGCCCTCCCCCCGCCCCTTTCTTTTATCTGGTACAAACTTGGGCAATTAAGAACATATGGAATTAAAGGGAAAGAAATTCTTCTGTCACTCAGGCATCCCAGGGAAAAAATAAATATCAAAATTGATTATAACTGCATACATTTTTATAAATCCATTCATACAGTGTTTAAAAAATGATTTTAAGACCATATTGTTGTTCCATAAAGAAGAACTGATTGACTAAAAGAACAAACTGGTAATGCTGTTACTCCAGTTGCAAAGTTTAATATTATTGAAAGGTAGTCTACTTTTGTAGATGAATAATGGTTTTTATCCTAATTTGTACACTTTTTATCATAATCTCTAATCATTCTAGGTCACAATATTTGACCTTTCTGTTGAATTCATGTAAACACAACTTTTTACCTAGTTATGTGATACTTTATGTCATGTTTTTGTGGATATAAATAGACATGCCCCTTATTTGTTGCTGGTGAAACCCCAGTTTTGTTTAGGGTCCGGCTTCTTCTCTAGCAGTCATGGTTATTCTAGTCCTCTTAATGGAGTTGAATTTAGGACATTTTACATGACCCTATTTTGGGCATCAACATGAAAAAGGAAATCCATTGAATGCTTCTTGGAAATGTTTCTTTGCTGTTAAAAAAGGAGACAAGCAGAAGAGATATTTTCTTCCAAAGTATATTCTTGTGTCTGGATGTGATCACTGGCAT
This sequence comes from Loris lydekkerianus, assembly GCA_963574355.1. Lineage (NCBI taxonomy): Eukaryota > Metazoa > Chordata > Mammalia > Primates > Lorisidae > Loris > Loris lydekkerianus. The sequence continues at coordinate 14,740 of CAUYPK010103580.1, forward strand.
AGTGGCAGTCATCTTGCAACCATGAGGAGCTTGTCTGAGATGAGCAGAACAGAGCAGAACAGAACAGATGGGAAAATATCAGATCCTTGATGACTTACTTAAATTTTTAATCCTGAAGCTAATAGATTTATTAATGTATGGAATAAATACATCCCTGCTGTGAATCACATTTATTTTTTTGTTAATTGCAGCTCAAAGCATCCTAAATGACATAGATGACACCACTATTTTTTTCATTGAAGCTCATTTTATTATATTATACTTGATCTTATAATATAAGATTATATCACAAAAATGTGATCACATTTTTGTTACAGGAAGAACTTATATTTGGTTGATTTCATCATTCAAAAATAAATCCAAGTTTGCTATTGTTTATCAGTATGAATTATGCCCTCCTTTAGGTAGGTAGGAGATAAGATGACAGGGACATGTTCCTGCTGAGAACAAAAGAAATGCAAATGAGTGGAGAAATAGGCAAAAATTAAAACGTGAGGCCTGCCATGAAATGGCTGCATAAACTTTACATGGAATTCATTCATTTACAGAAGGTAAATAATAATTACTCTCTGCAACAACTGAGAAAATTGGCCCAGGAATTTATTCAATGACTCTGCCAGTTAGCATTTACTGATTATTAACATTGACATTGAATACTTTGCTTAAGTCTAGTTTTATTATTTTGCAGGGGTCTCCAATCTGTAGCTTGTGGGCCAAATGCTAGTTTTATGAGGACTATTATTGCCTGTCTTTGGTGTCAGATATCACAAAAAGTATGCATGGACTTTTTTTTGCTAATCAGCTTTTGTTAGTGTTTGTATATTTGATGTGTAGCCCAAGACAACTATTACTCTTCTAATGTACAGTGAGGGGAAATAAAAAGGTTGGATACTCCTGAAGAGTTTGTGTCTTGTGGAGGCTACAGTAGGTGAGATAAGATATTTGTATTTTTATACATACATACAAATTACACCAAAAATTAACACCTTAAAAACAGTTATCTCAAAGATTCTGTGGGTCAAAAGTGCAGGCCTGGTTTAGCTGGGTCCTGTGATTTAGAGTTCTCACAAGGCTCAAATCAAGTTGTTGGTCACAGCTATGGTTTTATCAGAAGGCTTTCCTGGGGAAAAGCCTTTTTTGGAAGGATTCATTTCCAAAAGTTTACTCTCATGGGTGAATTCAGTTGGATTGAGAGCTTCAGTTCCTAACTGGTGTTTAGCCTCCGGCTACCCCTCTGTTCCTTGCCATGTGGGCCACTTCAATACTGGGTCTTCTTCAAAGAGTGAGGTGAGACGGCAATAGAAAGTCTACTGGTAAGATGGAAATCACTGTTTTATAAGTCAGCCATGAAATGACATCTCATCATATTTGCTGCATTCTATTCTTTAGAAGAAAGTCCATCCCAAGGACATACCTGATTTAAAAAAAAAAAAAAAAAAAAAAAGCAGCAGCAGCAGCAGCAAGGCACTAGATCTAGCCCTGAACATTTGAGGGGAAGGAAATACAGGTCATGAATATCAGCAATTGGGAACCATTGAAGGTCATCTTCTAAGTCTCCTATAAAACAAAGATAAAGGTACTCAAGTACAGCAATAGGTTATGGGTCCCAAGTGAGTAAAATAAGATAGGAATGCACAAGGGGAGGAGCCAATTCTGATTAAAGGCAGGAGGGGAAGACAGTGGGTTAAGAGCAGAGAGCTGGAGCCAGAGTCTGCATCTTACACTCCTGCTTACACACACGTGTCATAGTGGAAAAACAATCAGAAATCACTGTCCTTGGCAGTACAGACTCACTGAGGCACTGTGGTTAGGGGAGTGACCCCCCAAAGCAGAACTTACAAGGGATTGGTGTGAGAGGCAGAATGGAGGAGGAAGGCTAGAGGCAGAAGACATGGGAAGCAGTACAATGCAAGAGTGGGGTTGTCGTAGGGATTGTCATGGGGTTTTAGGAGTGCAAAGAAAAGAACCTTTGAAAGAGATAAAAGAATGAACTGTTCTTGGTGATAATTGAATTGCTAGTTAACCAAAAAAGGAGAACTCGAAAACTTGAAGATAACACATGTGGACCCTCGAAGTCTGGGATAATGCTAGTCCTACTAATGAAATAGGGAAGTTAGGAAGTGGACTTTTCCCCCCTTTTCCTTATGAGGCAGGAAGATGATTGCAGTTTGAGGTGTTGCTAGAAAACCCATCAAGTTGATACTCAGAATAAGTTTATCTCTGGACCAAACTGGTATCAATAAAAGTCTCATTTTAGGGCAGATGAGCAAAGACAAAGCTTAATAAATATAATAATATCTGCCATTCCAGTAGACAGTGAAATGTATCACCATCATCAGTACAGTGCTGGGATTTTGTTTCTCAAATTCCCCAGGCTGAATTTCTGCCTAAATAAATAGCCATCAGATGACATTATGGGTCAATTTATCATAGGGTATTATAGATAATCAATTTACAAAGCATTTGGGAAAATTTTCCTGTAGCTGTTTTATTGGCTACTATTAGTGTCACATGTCAACCATCTATTATTTTGGATTTGCAACGGCAGCTATTCTTTTACAAGAAATCTAATCAATTTGGTGCGCAGAGGCTTATGATTGAGGTAAAATTCACACAATGAGGAAAGCTTCTTTTGTTCCAATGAGACTTTACCACGGTTTTAGGCTCCATTAGTGTAGCAATATGTAGTTACAATTGTACATAAGTTGGCAGAGAAATTCTAATCGATAAACTATGATGCTTTAATTCAAGAATACGTTAAAAAATGAGAAAAATGAAGTTTTGGAAAACTGCATTTTGTCCTTGCTATTGTAATACTATACATGGAAATAATCATCTCAACTTTTTACTAAAGGCAAAGTCGTCAGCCCTGCTACACCAATTCCCCAGACTGAGTACGAACAGACTCTGGGGCACAACTGCTGCCAGGGCTAAAGTTGAGAGCAAATTTATCCATCTTGTTCCCGGGCTGGTAACAGAGTCCATGTTACTGGGAACTTTGTCTCAGCCAAAGCCAGGAGTCTCTGGAATATATAACACGGTTCTCAAAGAAGCTTAGTAAAATGAAATAAAATGAGGCTAATAGGATGACACTTAATTTGTGGTGCTTGTGTTGCTTTTAGCAATGAGAATTAACTGGCACAGAAATAACAAAAGGAGGCCAAAAACCTAGAAATGGTCTGGAAAAGGTTCAGTCAAAGCCTTGGATACAAATGAAGATACCATCTAAAGATAAAGGGTTTATTGTGATTTCCTGGGTAGGCAGCCCACACCCCAGCAGGCACTGGGAAGGCTCAGAGAAACTGAGTGGAGGCTCCGTGCCTGGTCAGTTGTGAGGAAACAGGAATTGGGCAGTAGGTATGTGAGGTTACTGCTGGGGGGGGGGGAGGTATAGAGGAGGCACAGAGCAGGAGGGTGCCGTGAACATATGATAAGAGTGGAAAACCTGCCCGGGAGAAGCTAATTGCTATGTGGTTTCTAGAGCTTCTTACACCAAGTAATGCTCTTTTTTCACTTTTGTTCTTGATTCTTGCTTGGCCACCCTGGCTCCGCCAAGAAATTGTCTCTGATGATGGAAAGATGAGTATTCACTGTTTTCTAAAGCTTTTTTCTTGAGGAATTCCTTCAACAAAATTGTGACATCTGGTAGATTTCTATCGTTTATGGGAATTTTGCTAGAAGAGGAAAATGTTATCTTAACAATTACCAATGGAGAACACCACATCATTTTTTCTTTCTTCCAAAAGAAATTCCTAGATTTCTTTTTTTCCTTGAACATTTAAACTGTTGAAATGGATGTGGAAACAAATATGTCTACCCTGATTTGGTGACTATAGTCTTTGCCATGTGGGGAGAACCTCATACTGAGGTGGCTGGCAGGTGCTTGGATGGCCGTGGAGTCTCTCACCTGTGAACTATTTTAAATTGCACATGAATTTTATGGCCACCCTGTATATATAATACATTTTACTTAATAGTTACCCTTTTCTGGTCACTGTTATTTTCTAATTTTTCACATTTATAAGTCTACCTAGTTCCTTTCTCCACTCCCAAGTGAAGAAAAAAACTACCTCTTCTTTTTTCCATAGCCAACATTCCTGTTCATAAATTGGAGACCGCATTATTTCCTTGGGACAGGTTCTTAAAAGTGGATTACTGTTATCAAAGGACAGATCATTTTTAGGGGCTCCAATATCTACTGCCAAATTGTTTTTCAGGTAAGTTATATCTCTTTACTCTTCTGTAGCACGTGAGAATTTTCATTTCAATGCAATTATCGCAGAATTTATCCATAAAATATTAGAAGAAAATTATTTTGGTTTTAATTACATTTCTTTAATGAGAAGTAAAATTGAACTTTTTTTCATAAAAATGAACCACTCACATTTCTCCTTTGGCAACCTATTTGGTGTGCGGCATACCCTTAAAAAGGCTCTTTAAACCTTTATTTTATCCTTTGTCTGTTTGGAGTGGCTGGGAAGTTAAAAACTGGTATTTTCCCTAGTCTCTGAATGTGAGTTGGATTGTGCCACTGAAATACATAGAAGTGAGTTTGAAAAGTAATAGGGAAAATCGAGGAGTTGGAGGGAGACAAGATGGTGGACTGAAGCCAGCTTTCCACAGAGGCTCCTGTCCAGAAGGAGAGTTAAGGGATGAAAATTTAGCAAGTACCCTGGCGGATTTGAGCTGCACCAAGAGAGAAGGTTGAAGAACGCACATCAACCCCGCTGAGGTGAGCTGTGACCACAAGGATGCAAACAAAAGCAAAACGGCTCACTCTTGGATATTCTGAAGCCAGACCCCCTGTCTCCCTGGGCAACCAGAGGAGGCCACCGGTGAGTAAAAGATTTGCCTGAAGCGACTGACAAACCGGGGAATCTTCCAGGGCAGGGCCGACTCAGAGAGGTAACCGAATACAAACCTCCAGCAGCAAAGACAGGACGTTGGAACTCAGAACAGCTTCTTTTCTGCAGGTGAATTTAGCAGGAACAGAGATAGAATCCCGCAAGTTGTTCTGTTCTGTCAGTAACATCAATCAGTGTCGGGGCAGGGCCTGAGTGAACACCCCCCGACCTTCATCAAGCCTCACCTCCTCCTGCTAGATAGCAGCAGAGTGCAGAGGCCTGGCAGATTTCCTTGCGATTCAGGCAGGTGCAAACCCCTGGAGTATCTGTTCGCTACACGCAACTGAGTCAGACATCTGCAGAGATATCAGTGACTGGG